>VYXC01007476.1:365004-550014 GCA_013397175.1 Platysteira castanea | reverse complement strand
TTCTTTTTTTTTTTTTTTTTTTTTGAATGGGAAAATGTTTGGGGAGATAAAACCTTAAGCTGTAACCGATCAAATGCTGGCAGATGAGGATTTTGCTTCCTAGCTGATTCACCTCTCTGTCCTTTTTTTTGGCTCAAGAAATCACTTAGAGGTGTCTTGAGAGTAGAATATGGCTCATTGAAAGGGAGGATTTTGTGGAGTTTGTCATGGGAAACTGAAAATGTGCTTCAACAGGTGAGAAAAAACAAGGGGAGTAAGGAGAGGAGGCTGAGGTGTGGGAGCAGATGTGTTTTTACTTGGGTCCATCCAACCGTTAATAAGCTCAGATTTGAGTCCTACTGGACTTTAATTAATAGCCCTCTGCTGGGAAACATAGACTCACTAAACCAGTGGTTAGGAATTCCAAAGAGAAAGAGCTAATCTGACAAGTATTATCTCTACAGGCATACAGAGAAATAAATGCTTTGTTGTAAGAAATACACCGTAACTGATCTGTGACCTTCCTTGCTAAAGCAACAGCCTAGGGAGGTTATTTTTGACTCTCAAAATGAGTGCTGTACTGTCATTGCTGCTCGCTGTGCTGCAGCTCACGGGGCTTGTTTCCTAATGTAATTTTACCTGTAGAGGAAATGGAGTAAGCTATTCTTCATGGAATGAAACAGATACCATAATCTGGTATTTCCTAGTGTTACCAGGGTTTACCTGTAGGAGGAAAAAAATTAGAATACTCGGTGATTTCATCCTGATGAAATCTCTGTCACTGAGGCTTGACTAGTAAACACATAATACTTTATTTTTTGTAACTGAAGATGGTGTTCTGGTTGCCTGGCTTTACAGCTAAAGTAAGGCAGGACTCTGGGTAGGCTATATTGACTATAACGGTATCATGCAAATGAGGTGAGGGAAATTTACCCTTATGTGCTTATTCTTTTACAATATCTTTAAAATTCTTTTAAGAGGAAAAAATATTGAATTTATTCTATTAATAAATTGCATGGTGTATTTTCTCTTTGTGCTTTCTTTTTGCAGAATATTTTCTCTGTGCTTTTTCATATTTAGAACATGTCTGAGTTGGAAATGGAAGCCTAAAGGTTTTTCTGACAAATTACTGAGGTCTATTAATTTGTATGGTTCATTTGTGCTCTCCATAGTCAAGCTGAATTTGCTGGTGCACACTTTGGTTGTGTCGGAAATGCAGTTCTATTTTAAAGTGATATCTAGTCCCTGTAATATTTTTTTCTATCAGTGTCAATGTATTTGGAAGACTGAGTCCCTGTAAGGTTGAAAAGAGTCACTTCAGGAAATAAAAATAAATTTTATCTGAGGAGTTTGTGAAGAGAAGCTTCAGTGGCTGGTGAAGGCTCTTACAGGAGTGCTGAGGGGAGGAGAGGAGCTGTTTAATGCCAACTCTTCCTGCAGCCTGTCAATTTATTCATGCAGTGGACCTTGCAAGCCCAATCCACGGATGCTATTTTCTGCTCCTTACTGAATAAAACTCAGTGCTGGGTCCTGAGTGTAAAGATTAATTAGTCAGTGAGTGTTAAAGGTCTGTTAAAGCCATTATGGCGTGTGTCCACAGAGACAAATAGGGGCTATAAAACACTGTGTTCGAAACCTAATTTTACATGTGTATTTTTCATTAATAATAATGATGGTAGTAATAATTACGGTCTTTTCATTCTGAAAGCTCTCCAAGGACTAAATGCATAGTGCAGTGCATACTGTGTAGGAAGGATCATGCTTTCCATCACTGAAATGCAGGCTGTCAGGAGGCAGCCTTCGAGTGGCGTGGAGCTCAGGTTGTTGTTGGCCATTGCTCACACAGCTATGCAGTGCAGCTCCTCCAGAGAAGGTTCTTGTGTCCAAAACTAATTGTTTCCTGAGCTGAGGGGCTAGAATATGTATGTCACTGTTGAAAATGGCAATCAAAGAAATGTATACAGTTGCCTATAGTCTGCTTTTTTATTTTGGTTTGACTTCAGATACATATCCTTCCATTTGGTTGCCAGCTTTCAAATAAGCTTGGACTTAAAACATTGTTGAATGTTTGACTTTTTATCAGAAATTTTTAGCTAAGTTAATAATTTTTAGCAATTGGCATAAATGGGAAGAATTTGTTTGTAAATATAAGCATACGCATGCGTTGAAAACACTTTCTCATTTCTCAGGACTAAGCTGCAACTGTTCTGTTTGCACTGAAAATTAACATCAGCATTAACAGCACCTTCAAAAGTGAAATGTTCTCCTTTGCATATTTTGCAGAGTTTTGTGGGGTTTATAGTGGCATTTTTTGAGTATATTTTTGGTTTTTGGAAAACTAGTGAAGCTTAAGGCAACTGAGATGAGTGAACTATCAGATAGGGGCTATCTTTTACATTTATAACTGCTCCAGCATGCAAAGCTAGAATTGATTATAATACTTGTAAAGATATTCCTTCTTTTCTCAGAATGAGACTTAAGCAGGGAAGGAAGCCATTATAGATGTTGCCAAATTTTGGGTTTGTTTACCCTGTTTTGTCCAGCTGTGGGGTACTTGTTTGATTAACACAACCGTAATTTACAAAACTGACTATATATATTCTCTGTCTGAATACAAATGAAGAAAATTGTCAAAATGATTGGAAGGGAACTTCCTGTTCTGGTTTGGACACTTGCTTTGTACAGTGTTTCCATTAGAGTGCCATACTTGGATCAGAAGAAGCCAAGATGTATTAGATCTGAAATACAGAAGAAAAAAAGATGGCATTTTTCATATAAAGGCAATGGACTGTCAGGTCAGATTCCCATTGTTTCTGTCAGAATGCTTTCCAGACTCCTTGTTACGCACTGACATCTTAGACAATTTAAAATATTTGTTGTTTCTGTCCAGCAATGGAGGGAGGAACTTGCATTCAGCAGTGTGTGCAAGAGTGTTGCGGGGTTTCTTCCTCTCTTTGAGGCTGTCTAACTCCTGCAATGTTTAAGGGAAGTCTTGTTCCTTTAGGAGAACAGTAAGCTGTTGTTTCAGCTGTTGTCTTGATGTCAAATCTGGGAAGCACAGAAAAGAAATGGAAATGTGTTGATTTGTTGAACAGGCTTCCAGCACAAAGATGACTGAATAAAAATGGATAGCGATGATGATTGTTTTAGCGTCTGTGTTACATGAAACTGTGCTGCAGCAAGAAAAGGTTATTCTTGGAGAGGGGTTGAAGAGGGAAAAAGGAACAGCAACGTAGTAGCCCTTGCCAGATTTCTAACTGCAATTGATAGATAACCAGTTATGTTTTGGAACCTCCATGGACAGTCGTTCTGGAAGCTTCAAGAATTTAGCACTCTGGCCAAAGAAATTGAATTAATCACTCACTTTAGCGATGTATTTATATTAGGCAGTGAATGAATGAAGTCAAAGGGCTAATAGATCTAGTGAGCAAAGCACTTGCCTTTCAGCTGCAGGTCAAGCAGCAATTGCAGATCTCAGAGGGGCTCTTATTCCAGAGACAACTTGGTTTCAGTGTGCTGAAGTGACTGACAGAGCCAAGGGTGTGACTGGCAGTTGTGCTTGTTCACCTCATCAGAATACCTAATGCTGCCTGAAGCCCTATCCAAACATTTCACATCTTGTAATGAAAGCTCAGTAACTGCCGTGTAATCTCTTAAAATAACATTAGTTTATAGAAACATGCTTTATTCTAAGTTAGTTATCAAAAAAAGTATTTATTTTAGGCTCTAGTTCATTTTTGAAGTAATTTTACTCATTGTATAGTATTAATTGTGTAGGAATTGTGAGGGCTGCAGAAGGTCTTGTGAAGACTGAGTAATTTAGAATATTTCAGATGCCTTATTTGCCTTTCATTTGGCAACCCATCAACACTACGCTTGAATAATACATGTGTTAAAATTAGTATTTGGGTGTGACAGTTTTTTTCAGATAGGTGCCAGGGTACATGGCCATAATTCCCTAGTTCTGTGTATGGTAATAATTCTTCACAAATATTCAGAATAGTTACAGTTGCAATTAGGGCAAATATTTTTACTTTACATAGGGCAATCCATAATCAAAAATTGTAAAATGGGAGAATGCCTGTTTATAGTCATAAGCTTTGGTTTAGTTTTGGGCTTTTTCAAGGATTTGCTCATTTTGCTCGATATTTGTTGCAATTTGTGTTTTTGTATTTTGATGTAAATCTTCATTGCTTATCAGTGATTAGAGAAGCCAGGGCAGTCCATTAAGATGTCTGAGAAGGAAGAGTGCTCACAATATAGCAGAGTCAAAACGTGTTTCCAATTTGCAGACAATAAGTAACAAGAGTAAAAGCTTTTAACAAGAAACATTTCAGAGGGACGAAAGAATGTCTGAGTAATCTCAGTGACTGAGGATTGAGAAGAGTCAGCGATGTTCTTTTTAGATGGAGGGCAATACCACATTGTGGCTTTTTCATCATCTTAAGCTTCTAAATCTCCCTTTCAGTCTTTTGCTGCAAAATTAGACTTTAATGTTTCATTATTTACATGTAATATGAATTCAGCTCTTTTAATATTTAGCCTTCTCTCCATTTTATTGTTTTGCTATGTGCTTTTCATAGATATTAGCCTTTCATTTTTATTGGCAAAATTTAAAAAAAAAAAAAAAGTGCATTTTGAACACCACAAATTAAGCTAATTTTTTACTGCTGCCTTTTAAATCTTAATGATGTATGTATTATTGTATAAATCATGTGAATGGCTCATGTATAACACTAAAAATAGCACTTCCACTAACAAAAGAAAGCCAAGTTGTGAGTGGTGGATCTTGTATACTTTATGTATGATCATTACATAGGGAGTAGAGACTAACAAAAGCCAGTAACGATGTATAATTTAATGCATACAGCATGGCTAGCAAATAAAGTGCCAAAAGTTGCATCTTAATTTAGGCAGGTATTTTCTGTATGCCTTCTAAAAACCTCCACAAATACTACAAATGCAGGTTGTGAATATAAGATTGTGAATATAACATTGTAGGGCAGCAATTTATTGCACCATAATTTTGTTTATGGCGCTACTGATCAGCACTTGCACTGTGGTGGCTTAAAGCTCAACTTTTATTGGAATAGACATTTTGTGGAATAGCAATGACCAACAATTACATAGTTTTTGTCATTTTCATATGGGTATCATTTATTAACAGCAATATCCAAATTAGCATTTCAGAGCTGTTTCAGGCTAGATGGTTTTAACTGCTCCTTCTCACATGAAAGTCTTAATTTCCTTCACAGCACGGACCTGTGAACTGTAGGAAATATCTGTGGGGGTCTGTACCTGATAAATCTGCCTTCTAATGAGGGTCACAGCAATGTGGAATTCCTCAGGGTGGGAGTATCCCTGGCAGCCCCCTCTGCTCTCCTCTGGCCCCAGGGTGTGGCGTGTCCAGCGGGCAGAGCCAGGCAGGAGGGGCTCGGTGCCACCACTGCAGGAGGGGCACTTCTGCCGAGGGAAGGGAAGGTGCCAGGCTCCAAAGTGGAGGAGCCCAAGCCAAAAGGGCTCGTCTCTTCCTCGTGAAGCTCCACCAGGAAACATCTATTCCTGCCTGGGTGGAGATGGAGCTTCTGCTGCCCAGGCTCACAGAGGGGCCCTGGGGATGAGCACAGGACAGTGCCCAGCTTGGCACGAGCTCTTGTGGCTCTGGGAACTCTCCTTTGTGGTCCTGTGTTACCATGTCCGTGAGAATGAGATAAAATGGGCATCTCAGATTTGGCCTCCTTTAACAGGGTTAGATGCTGGGGCCTGTTCATGGCTTTGGAGTCAATCTTTGACGTGTCACAGTTGTTAAGGTAGGTATTAATATAAAATTATACATTTGTGTAGTGTTCAACTTTCCTGTAGCTGTCTATCAGAAAGTTCTGAAGTGGATTTCTTTAAAGACTCCCTGTCTCCTGAGGAAAAGGGGATAAGGCAGTGTGTCCCTGGACAGGATCTATGACTCATTATGTCAATCAAATTCCACTTCAGAGGGGAATAAAGAGATTTGTATCTCAAAGCTGTGCATAACGACTTCTTGGCTTTTCATTTCATATTTATGAGCGGTTTACTTTGAAGTGTTTATCAGGCAATACGCAGAAACATGAGAGAGCATTGCCTGAAACCATGTTCAAGTGTCTAATCTGTTAAATGCTTGCTGAGCAGGCTAGTTCATCAGTGCATGCAATGCAAAAAAGAGAGGAAAAAAATAAACTTTCTGGGGTTTTGAAGCAGAATCTTTATATTAACAATATAAAAAGGATTAATAATGCCAAGCATTTTGAAATAAATGTAATATATGAAACTTACAAAAGTTGGTTATGTTCTGTGTTAAGTAGATAAATAGTTCTTTACTTGAAAGGAACCTTGACAGTACTTAATACCAAAACTATACAGGGCCACATCTGCTCGTAAGATGGGAGTATACAGTATCCACAGGATTCTCACTGCTAATTTTGAGGGCTCAAGGCATTCATAAAAGAAGGCTGGTGTAGGTTTCTTTTTCCCCTTTAAAAAGAACATTTCCTGATAACAGGAATGTTAAAAGCTGGTTTCAAAACAAAACAACAACAAAAAACCCTCAACTACAACAACCAAAAAAAAAACAAAAAAAACCCCCAAACAAACAAACCCCAAAAAAACAAAAACAAAACAAAAAAACCCCAAAAAGCAGTGGTAGTAGTCTGCAATAGAAAGAAATTTTGAGCAGTATTACCCATTTGCTGTGTGCTGTGCCTGCATTGGGACTAGGAAGAGGCAAGTATTGTTAAATAGGTCAAAAATTAAACCTCATAATTTTAGGAAAAATGGAAACAAAATGGCAGTGTTTTTCTCATTTTCCTATAGCTCCAGTGGGTTAGTCAGAAGAGACCATGTGCCTCGTGGTGCTTGTTCCAGTTTCCTGTTCACAGATTTTCTGCTACCAGTGCACTCAAGTCAGGCTTTACTAATTCTGGCTGGGTGTGACTGGTCCGGGGGACCCTGTGAGGTGGAGGCAGGGACGCTGCAGCCCCAGCCTGCAAACCCCGTGGCAGCTCTGATGTGCGTGTGGGCAGGGCAGCGGGCACCTGGGTGAGCGCTTCCTCAGGGCTTGTGGTCCCTGCTTTCTGTGCGTGTTACCCTGCATTTAATTTGGAAAGCAACTTCACTTCCAAGTTCATTTTCAAACATTTTCTTACATAGAGTAATATTAGGAATGGTCAACAAGAATATCATTAGTTCAGTGTTTGATTTTTTACCAAAAATGCTTTAAACAAAAGAAGTATCTTTTCCCCCTGCAGAGAACATGTTTGACTTTGACTGGCTTGATTTGTGGGTTCCTGCTTTGGACTTCTTAGAGTTATCCCTAAAATGACTTAGAGGACCACAGCTAGTCTCAACTGTACACTTGTTATTATTTTAACTATAGATTTCTGCTTTGACTTTCCAGGTCAGAAATTCTTGGAAACTTTTTTCTAAGAATTGTGTATTGTTCATTTTTTTTGGATTGAGGGTTCTTTCCTCAGGCTTTCCTGTTCAAGGATGAAATGGCTCTGTCTTTGATTTTCTATCCATGCACATTGTTCACCAAATTCCCGGTTTAAAATGAACAAACAAACAAACAAAACCATACAAAAAAAATACTTCAAAGCCCTATAAAACTTACTCTGTGTTCAGTTCCCATAACAAAAGTAAGTTGTAGAAGAACTTAAGTCCAAGGGTAGTTTTGTGACACGTATGCCTGTTCTCTGTTCTGAAGTCTTTAAAGAGATAACAAAAAAGGAAATAGAACAAGCAAATGCCTTTGAGAACCACAAATCTGAAATTTAAATAGAGGTGCTGGCAAGCTTTAATATGCTTAGCCGAATCAGAGTTCATCAGTCTGAAAGTGATGGATAAATCTGTGAGTATCCAGAGCCTGTCATGGTGGCTTAAGCCACCTGAAGCCACCAGCCAGCTTAGCTCATGTGCCCCATCACAGCAGTAATTAAGAACACAATTTTTTCTGATAAGACAGTGACTGCAAGGCCACAGGCAAAAGGTGTCCAGCAGTACCAGAGAGTGCTGCTGTCAGTATTCACATCATGGGGAGAGAGGCTGGGAGCAGAATGGACCAGCTCTCTTCCAAGGCATCCTGTAAGCAGCAGAGGAGCGGGTTTTTTCCCATCCATATTCTCCAGTGCTGTCTTTACATACTCCATACTCCCTTTCAAAGAAACCCTGATTTTAGGTTGAGAACCTCCAAACACTCCCATATAACCAAAAGGGAATTACATGAGCTAGCCTAAAATGCTTCTTTGCAAAATGTTGGTAGGCTAAAAAGTGTGAACTGGTGGGAAGATTAATGAATAATCCAATCTAATCTCTCTCTTGTTAAATCCTAAGAGTCCTTTAATTGGAGTCTGCAAACTCAAAAATAATAATGATGATGATAAATAAAAAAAATAATGTAATCGTATGATGCCTAGGCATACTTGACCTTTATCAGTGAGATGTGAATTTATCATTTCACCTGATCTGCAAGGCACTTACGAAGCAAGTAAAGGCACTTAGCAATTGAGATGACGTGTGTGTTAAAAATAGTCAGATAACACAGCCTACACAGTAACTCTCTTTCAAACCAACTGAATTTTGGTCTGGTTTTGTAGTATTTGCTGTATTATCTCTTAAAAAGAGTGCCTCACAAAGATTTTGAGGTTAGGCTGAAAATTTTTTAATGAATAACTAAGTGACAGACAAGCGCAGTATTTTTTAAATTACAACTGGTTCTTGTGGAATATTTGATCTAGTGGGGGAAAATGATTCTTTTTAAAATCAGTTTGTGAAAATCAGGGTGAAAATTTTCCCATACATAAAGGATTATTGGACAAAATTGTTGTCGTAATTGATATATCTTGATAATTCCTCTTCAGAGGATCGCACACTGCCACCTGTTAAACTCAGTGCAAAGTGATGGTAGGAGCTTGACACACTCTTTGGCACACTTGCATGTCCCTCTATTACTAACCAGTAAAGTCAGTGCTGGCAGTCTTTCAAATCTTAGACAAAAGTGGAAGGGAAGGGACAACAGAAGTGCAACAACTGGCCCTATTGTTCCAATGGAGTTTTGTAAAACAAAGACATAGCTTCAAACAGCAAAAAGTTTGAATAAACAGAATCTATAACCTATTTATTTACTACGTAAGACAAATCTTCTCTGATCATTGAGGAAGGGAAAAGTAGTCTAAATTAAAACACTTGTACTGAAATTCTAAAGGACTGAAACAGAGAGAAGTGTGGATGAAATAGAGGAACGGTTTGCATTAACCAAGGGGAGTTGTGCTGAGGTGGGAAGAGAACCTTGGAGCAGCCTGTGCTTGCCAGCACCGCTGCCGAGTGCAGCAGCCTGAAACCGTGGTGTTCAACTTGGGTACACAGGGACCAGGAAAAGAAAATCAGAACAGCAGCATGCTGTGAGTGTGTGGAAAACACCACAAGGTAGGGAAGGGAAAAAAGGTGCACGGGACCAGGTCATATTTCTTCTTCTTCTTCTTCCAGAGTTCCTCATGCCTGGCAAGACCAGTGAGTTCCAGCAATGGAGCTGGTGGATCTGCAGTGCTGTTGCCGTAGCCCCGCAGATGCTGGCTGTGCCAGCAAGGCAGTTCACTGCATTTCTCTGGGCAGTGTGCAAATAGTCATTGGTAGAATGAAAGAAATCCTGTGTTAAGGGTGTGTATTTCATCTGTAGCAAAGTTCAGGACCAGTAGTGATCTGGATTGGTGCCAACTGATCCATTCATAATAAATACCACAACTGACTGGCCGATGAAAATAACTAATTATTTAACTAGGATTAAAAATGAAAAGCTGAAAGCACTTTATAATTCAGTCAAATAAATAAAGATGTTTCCTGATCTTGTATAATGAAGGCAGTTGATGAATAAAAGAAAATGTGGTTGTTAGTAGGTACACTTCTCAAAGAACTTCATCTGTTCCCCTTGATACCTGATTGTAAGATATTTACCTTTTACTCCAAAATTATAATGCTCAAATGATTTTAATTTCATTATTTTCTAAGTTTGGCATGAAGTTTATGTGGATTTTTTGAATATGCTTTTTCAATTCATGTGGTTCTCTGTTTAAAATGTTTGATTTTTTTGGGAAGCTCTTCATTTTAGGTGTATTCTTTTCTCAGTACTCAGCATCATTCATATTGGTCTACTGATGGTGGTCCTAATAGGATTAGAAATGCAGAGTTAAAGGCTGGCATCTCTGTCATTTCTAAAACTGTTAGGAGCAATATCATTCAATATCATAAATATCACAAACACAAGTTCTCAGCCAAATAATGGTTTAAACTTTTTATTCTACTGTACAGGTTACAATTTACATTACCATTATTTCTAAGTGACACGGTATTTACCGTGAAGAAGCACCTTGTGACTAAAGAGCTGACAGCTGCTAGTGCTCAGAAATCTTTATATGTGCCTGGAGACCTTCATAAAATATTGAGCATCCGTGTTCCTAGCTTGTGAAGCAAGGTATAGAGAAACAATTAAGGTTTTCTCTGTGTTGACAGCTGATTCAGGTTTTTTGAGAGCTCCCAATTAAACAGTTATGGAAGTATGAAAGCTTATTACCTGTGACTTCTGCTGTTTCTTGAGAGCACAGTTTATTTATCAAGTCATGAACAGGTTTGTTTTTTTTTTTTTTTGTCACTTTTAAAATCTTAATTTAAGAGTATAAAAATAAGAAAAAGCCTTTTCATTAATTCAGCAAAGTATCAACAGCTCATTTATCCCCTAGTTGTTTACTACAGATTTTTGTAGAGCTTTTTCTTAATAATGGAACTCAGTTTAGTGTATCAGTGAAGATAAACAGCCATACAGTGATTTTATAAAAAAAGTACTTTATATATGTGTATATATATAGAGAGAGAGAGAGAGAGTGTGTGTGTCAACTGGAAACGAAGGAGAACTCACTGTCCATTTCTGACATAACTGAAAATACTTTAACAACAGGAGCCCTAGATCTTTTGAGCTAGACTACAATGAAAATGACATTTTTAAAGTGGTGAAAACTGTGACTTTGAGTTTTGTGAGACCATGGTGTAATTATTGTACTACGTTTTGCCAAATGAGCCTAAGTGTGCATTGCAAATATGGATAGTCAATACAGATACTAAGTGGTAGCTCTCTTCTATTGGGATTGCACTTCATTCTTTCCTTATATTGTCTTTAAAACTGACTACTATTCGAAGTTTGCATTTTCCAAGGAGCTGCAGTTGTTATTCCTTCATAGGAAAATACTGTGCTTGTGTGACAGGCGATAGTATCAGCTGTTGAGCAGGTTGGTTAACATAAAAAAGCAAATTGAAAATCATTCTTTCTGTGTTCTTTATGCTAGCTATCACTTCAAGTACACAAAAATTCCTAATCTTTTGTTGTGTTTCTGGGATGGATTTTATTTAGAAGTTCACTCTCTCTTAAAAGGAAACAGACATTTAACAAAATTATTCCATAGTTTGATCCATTTTGGGGCTGGGAATAGAAAATATGCACTCTAACTCTTTTTCATAAGATTCTTTTAGAAAACCCCAAACAAATAAAAAACCCTAAACACCACCTCCAAAACCCACTATTACTTTGATGGCGTTTGGACTGGAGCTGGGGAGTTTACAAGAACTTCGTGACTTGCCATGAGGCTTCATGTTCTGTTCTTTCTCTGATGCTTGTAAAGGAAAAAGTCACAGAAACTGAATTTAGTGTCTTGGAGTTGGTTTGTTTGGAGACTGGACAGGGAGTATCTGACCTGTTGTAAGATGGATACTGGAGAAAATCCCTCACATTGTCTTCAGTGACTGTTGTGTTGGTTAAACCAAAGTATCTCCATGCTTTGAATCGGAAATTCCAAGTCTGGGAGTCTTTCCCCTCTACCTGTCTGGGCATCTCTGCTGAAATACAATAGATTTACTGAGGTCTGAGTGCAGAAGTGCTGGAAGCTCTCAAGTGTGCCCAGGAGCTGCTGCTGGCCCAGAGGTCAGCTCTGAGCAGGGCTTTCCCAGCGTTCTGCTGCCTGACAGGGAATAATAGGGGAGGCTCAGCCTGGAATTTTCTTGCTGCTGGCACTTAATCAGCAAGGAGGAGGAGGAGGAGGAGAAGTGTGCCCAGGGAGAAAACAGAAGGGCGAAGCACAGAGGAGAGCAGAGCAATTGCTTACAAAATTGCATACATCTGTCTCCTTCAGGTTTGAAAATGGCCAGTCGGTAGGAATAGCACATCCCTTTATAACAAATGAAGCTGTACTCCTTTTACCATTCCTCAGAGCTTGGGAAAGTTGGAAAGATTGGCTAAGAAAGTAAAATGTTAGCCTGAAGAGTTGCATTTCAATGTGGGCTGTGTGGGGTAGATAACAGATAGTCATGTTTGCCACCTAGCTCCATCCTCTTGTCCTCTCAAATCTGATTTTGTCTTTAATCAACATCAGCACTTGAGGACAAAGCAATAAATGCATACTTTTCCCTAAGCCAGCATATCATCAAAATCAAGTTCATCACCATAAGGTGATGCCAGAAATATGGTTGGTGGGATAGAGCAGAAAAGGCCCTGACTCTGTGTAAGAACTGCTCAGCAGTAGCTGAAACCTCACAGCCCCTTATCAGCAGCAGTGAAGGAAACCAATGCTATCTCAGCCAAAATCAGCCCAGTGTGGGCATCTCAGTCAGAAAGAAGCAAGGCAGATTATAAAAGACTATTGAAGAATTCTTCTGTCATTGATGGGAGAAGCTCGGAAATGAACTTTGCATTCAAACTTCATGTTGCAACATACACAAACATTTCTGTTTGCTGCTTCTAGTCAGTTCGCTGCAGAAGGGACCAAGGCAGACTGAATTTATAAAGAATTGAGCAAAACAAAGTGTGCATCAGAGGTTTTTAAAAAGAGAGACCTCTTCCAGAGATAGGATCTAAGTTGTGGTACTCCTGCCAGCAAAATCATTATAGCTCTGAACATAACAAAAACTTGAAAAAGGATGGAATGTCTTAAATTGATATTTTTTTGTTATTCTTGCTTTCTGTAATTGATTGTAGTAGAAAAGACTGTGAGTGATATTTATCCTTTTGATTTTAGACTTAGCCCAGTCTTGAACCTGATGTCCTGTTGAAGGCAAATTTATCTCATCTATGCATCACTGGTTTCAGAAATGTCCTCTGAGGCATCTTGTAGCGATCACAGCTGGATTAGATTAATCTTCAGAAGGGCAGTTCATGCAGTTTGTGATCACCCAAATGAGACCCCTGCCTAGGGGTTAGGTGAAAGTGGCCTTTGGTGATGGTGATGCTTTCTAGGCTTAGCAGGGATAATGAGTACAATAGTGCATTATTGAATTCAACACACTGTTAGTAAGTGTTTATATCCTAAGTAACAGAAACAGTAAATTTCTGTACTAGGAAGTGCACTAAAGAGATAATAGAAGTAATGTCCTCATTTAAAGGAAAACATCTATTCTATTGAGAGACTATTCACAGCATGTAGATTATGGGCAATGATGATCTAGTACATAACATTATATTACACTTCTAAACTAGAATACTGCTGGTCTATTTTTGTATGAGAGATTATGTACACCTTAAGGGAGCAGCTGGTTTTAACTGCCTTTCTTTAATGAAAATCATCTAGTGGTTTCTGTAGGTAGAGATGAAGGGACTGGGGATGGAGGCCACTAAGTTCTGTTTCTTATGAAAAAGGAAAAACCTTGTGACTTTTTATTTTTGGTACTGTGTTCTTCAAGAGAAAGAAGTTTCTTTCTTTTCCACCAATAAGGATCTGATGTTATTTATCTTTCACTTAGTGTCACCGGCAAGGTAGTAGATGCTACAGGAGTCTGAAAGTTTTCAGTGTGCAAGAATGGGTTCTGCCTGCAGATTTCAGTCCTGCTTTGCAAATGACGCTTCAGGGAAGTGCAGTTCAGTTCCTCTCAGCTCCATGCGAGCCCCGGGTGTAGAGGGCACTGTCTCACACTGCAAGAAGCCACCCGTGCCTGCCTACTCCTGCTGGCAGTGCAGTTTGGCTCGTGGCCCAGTTCTCTCTGTGGACACACAGCAGAGCAGTCTGGCTGGCCGGGGCACAGCAAGCAGTGGGATTGCTGCCCTGCTGCCTTCGCTTGTCCCCTACGAGCTCTTGCTATGCCTGAGCTCCCAATATCACTTAGAGCTGTAAGGACAATAGTCCTTGGAGACCCTAGGCCTTAACCCCAGGCCAGGCTGTGCCTGCCTTTTCTCACTCCAGTTCATAAGTGCTGTAGTTTTTACTGGCACTGGGCAAGGAGGGCTGTGTTATTCTTGCCAAACTTTGTCATCAGGATTCCACATGGAGTATTCTGGCAGGCTGAGTGGATATGAAATGACTTAGGTATTTTTTCATCTTTTGTGAGACTTCATCTGCAAAGTAATAGTATGGTGCCTGAAGGACGGCAGCCAGGATGGAGAAGGGCTTTGAGGGGAAGCTGTGTGAGGAGCTGCTGAGGCACTTGGTCTGTAAAACTGGGGAAGAGGAGAATGAGGAGAGACCTCACTCAAAACACAGCAGGGTACAGCTTTCTTGTGAAGGGAAGAGGAGGGGCAGACACTGATCTCTTCTCTATGGTGACCAGTGACAGAACTCGAGGGAATGGTCTGAAGTTGTTTCAGGAGAGGTTTAGGTTGGATATCATGAAAAGATTCTTCACCCAGAGCATGGATCAGGGCACAGGAACAGGCTCCCCAGGGAAGTGATCCCAGCACCAAGCTTGACAGAGTTCAAGAGGTGTTTGGACAATACTCTCAGGCACAAGGTGGGATGGTTGGGATGTCCTGTGCAGGGCCAGGAGTTGGAATCTGTGATCCTTGTGGTTCCCTTCTAACTCAGCATATTCTGTGATTCTGTGAATTACTGTGCATGCAGATTACATATATCCTCTATGTGAATATACAGGGGTGGTCTACTGATGCCATTAATACCTTAATGTACCATAATGGCTGAGTAAATGAGAGAGGAATATGTTAGTGGAAGCAGCTCATATGTCATTCAGGACATGTGGGCAGTTTCCTTTTAGGAAAACAAGGCATGTTGGAGAACATGGTCCAGATCAAGAAAAAGTCTAGAGAATATAACTGTAGTATTTCCATCTTCCTTTCCTCAGATTTTACAGTAAATTAACAGCTGTGAAGGTATCAGGAATTATAAATATAGAGATACATTTCTATATATTTGGATGTAAAATACATCTCTGAAAACCTCTTTAATATATGTATGTATGTAGATGTGAAAAAATGAATATCCAAGGACAAGTTATTCTGCCACTGTATGCTGTCTTACAGAACAGTCTCAAATAATATTTTACAGAAGCAAATGCCAAAAGTTAGTATATAAAACTAATTTAAAATCTACCAGAGAAGAACATGTCTTTACTAGACAGGGAAATTTCTAGAATATTTCATGTCTACCATCAGGTCATAAGACTATAAAGGGATTTCTGAGAAGCAGCATAGAAAATCCTTTCCCAGAGGTTCAGGGACGGATTCCATTTGCAGTCTTGATATGATCCACTTCTCAATTTTTTAAAATTTGGTCAGTAACTTGAAAATGCCGAGTTCTCAGATAATAAAACTCAAATGGGTGAATGAGTTTTGTGAATACTGTATTTCACTTTCAGTGCCTTCACCATTTTCCTCAGACAAATAAAGTAAGAACAGGATGCTAATCAAAGTGAAATCATCTGGGCTTGTAAGGGCTGTTAAAATCCACAGAATATCATCAAAATATTTTAGTGTGTATGTACAACAGCTTAATTAAGCTAATATATTCATAATTTGTGTGTATTTGTAGACATGCCACCAGCAAATAAGAAAATTTGAAAAACTTCATTTTCACAATGAGTTTAGCAATTTTAACATGTATCTAAAGTCAACATTTACTCTGCCTGGGAGGGGGGCTACTAAGCTTCAGTTCAGTCCATTTTTTTAATGTATTTTGGTTTGATTTTGACCTTTTTATTAATAAGTCTAAGGTTAATTTGCTAACATGGCTGAAGCACAACTCTAATCAATCGAACTGTTTTTGTTAAATGTCTTCTACTGAAATTGCACATGATTAAATTTTACATTTTCCTTAAAAGTAGCCTAATCTGTCATACTAGAACTCTTCACTTATTATAAAAAAAAGGCGAAAAATCTCTAGACTGGAGTGCACTTGAGAAGCTCATTTTTAGGACTGTCGAGTTCCCTGCTTTTAACTAAACCACTAAATTTCTGATTACTGCATTAAATATTGGAAGGCAGGTAAAATACGCTCCTAACTAGAAAGGTTGGGGTTAATTTGGTGTGGATGGAAGCGAGCTGGCTTTTTTAATGTCAGCCTTTTTATATTCTTTTTACACATTGCCAATAAATGCTCCATTTCTTGAGAAGCATCACCTGGTGATAATTCTTTACCTTGGGCTGTGGCCCCTGCCTCGCCACTGGCCCGTTCGCAGGTCGACCTCAGGGTGACAGAGCCACACACGAGCCTGGTCACTGCTGGCTGAGGACATAGGTCAGGCTTTCAGGAGAAATCCATCCCCTTCCTTTAACAGATGAGCTCTCGGAATAAATTTAAAGTTTATTTGTACATATGTGCCTACACCCCGTATCCAAAAAACGCTGTGGCAGTTAGATATGAGACTGGAGAGAGCTGATCCAGGAAGGTGAACCAGATAGATTTAAAACTCTATGAGCTTTCCTGGCTAATCTTTGAAAGAAATTCTAATAATAGTAATAATAAAAAAATCTAGTTATCTTCTTTATTAGTAGAACACACTTATTTGTGTGTTTTATTTAGTGTATGAACTTCCATTGTAGAGCTTCATTCTGACAAATATATAGAGGAAGAGGAGAAAATATAAACTGATTTTGGACGAAATAAAGCTACTGTTTTAGAAACACAGACCTCAGATCACCAGATCCCTGTGAATTAAGAAATTAATTAAATAATTGGCAGTTATATTGCCAGCAACTTCAGTCTGCTTTTTGTTTTTAGCCCGCTGCAATGAAGCTCAAATTACTTTGTTTTTTAAATTCTTTGAAAGCCTTAGAGAGCAGTGAATATTTCCCTTTATTTTTTAATGCACTGTTCATTACTGTATGAAACAAGTACATAAGCAGAAATAAGGCAGCAACTCTGGACTTTCTGAGAACCCTGGGGAGACTCTGTGTGCTTTAAAAATGTGTATGATTTTGTCCACTGAGTTGTTATTAACTGCTAAAGGTCACACGTTTTGACATTGTCTCAGAAAGTGTTACCTTTAAACCAAATGGCCTCCTGATTTTGGTATCGATGCATTTTTTCTTCTGGAATATGGGGAAAAAAGGTAGAAAACAGTTTCAGTGTAAGGTCTATCTTGGTTTCTTTAGCAGATACTAAATTACCAATTGCACCAAATGTAAATATAAAATTGGTGGCAAAGTTTCATGTTACCTCACTGATGGATTTTCATTGTTTCACTGTCTCTGTAAAAGACTTGTGTATATGAAAATGAGCTTCATTTAAAAAAATTCTGGTTTTGAGTAATCAAATGCACAACTTCAAAGCTCATGGTCTGTCCTACAAATATGAGGTTAAATACACACTAGAGCAGGTCATGTCATTAGCACTTGTCATGAGGTTTATGTTAATCACACACCTAAGTGATTAATTATTTGGGGCCTAAATACCAACCTAAAATTTAGAGACCTTTCCTACTTTTGTTATATATATATATCATCCATTTTAGATGCATTCAGTATTTTTGAGGTGAAGTCTTGCTAGACCAGTGCACTAGAGATCTCTGTGTGTAGTTCACTGGTGTACAGCAGAACTGAGCAAAATTAAAAAGGTTTGGTATTTTCAAGCTGAAAATAAAACCCCTAGCTTTTAAATCACTTAATTTTTTTTTTTCTTGTCCTTCTAGGAACAAACTTCACCCTTGCAGAACTAGGGATCTGTGAGCCCTCTCCCCACCGAAGCGGCTACTGCTCAGACATAGGAATTCTGCACCAAGGCTATTCCTTGAGCACGGGCTCGGACGCGGACTCGGACACGGAGGCAGGGATGTCTCCGGAGCACGCCATCAGGCTGTGGGGCAGAGGGATCAAGTCCAGGAGAAGTTCCGGCCTGTCGAGCCGTGAGAACTCGGCTCTCACGCTCACCGACTCCGACAACGAGAATAAGTCAGATGAGGAAAATGGTAGGCCTTTTCCTTCAGTATATTCCTAACCTACACGTGTGAGAACGTGAGCATACTTAAAAATACACGAGTCTTCTTTTAAAGGTGAAGTTTGCATTTTCTTAGTTTGACTAAAGCTGGTTTTTAACGTGTTTTGGGGTTTTTTTAGCGTCACTATCAGGAAACTAATATATGTGCATCATATGATAGTTATTATGTCTGATCTTACAATTTACTTTTCATGCCGTAATCTGTCACAGAATTTTGTGGTCCGAGTATCTTAAATTAAACTTAATGATGAGAAGCAGAAAGAAATTTCCAAGGAGAAATAGTTTTTATATGTGATTTTTCTACACAGCTTGAAGTAATATTAATAATCCACAATATGCTGGTAACTGTAACACTGATACTAATTTGTAGCAATCAGATTTAATTTTATGTATTTTTTTCCATGGTTTTGAAGTTGTGAAAACAATTCTTTTGCTCTTGTATTACTGGTATTGGGGGGCTTTTAGAAAGCAAATTTGTGCATCGGGCTGAGGCACAACACTTGTGTTTAGTGTCATTTATTAAGGTCACAGAAGTGAGACTTTGGGCACAGCACCAATCACACATGACCAAGCAGCTTGGCAGTGGTAGAGTCTGAGTGTCCTGTGTTCAGCACTGTCCTCTCAGGTGCACATACCCAGAACCAGGTTCTTCGTATGGATCACCCTGAAGTTCTTACCTGGGTAATTTTCTGCACTCTTATAGGTTTAAATTGAAGTCAAGAGGGAAAATAGTAGGAAAGGATTTGCAGGAATTCGTCCTCTATCCTACAGGGTGATGAAAGTGCAAACTCAGCTTAGTTAAAATAGAAACTAAGGGGTTTGGATCTTGTCATTCTGAGGAGGTGAAGAGGAACCTCCCTAACATCATACCCTCAGAGCAACTGTTCCAGCAGCTGATACCAGCCTGTGACACCAGCTCTCTGCTAAGCATATTGTGATAAAATTCTGTTTGATACGTGTTGGGTGCCTCTCAGAAGAGGATTTTTGTAGGTGTTTATTTTGGGCTCCTCCTGTACTTACTGACAGTTGTCTTGGTTTCAGCAAAGTGAGTGTGCCAGGCTCTGGAAACACAAGCAACTGCTTGTCAAAGCAAACAAGGCAAACCAAATTACAGTTTATATATTGATAAAAAGAAGTTCAGCAAAGTGCAATTGATTTTGTTTGTAACACCAGTCTTTTTTTTGTTGATTTAAATTGAATCTTCAAGTAATATATCCTCTCCATAGGCATAGCAGGATGCATTTCTTCATCAAAACCAAGGAGGGAATGTGCATTTACTAATAATGGTTTGTACAAGGAAGCCCATGTTTCAAAAACAATCACTGACTGGTTAATTGATTTTTCCTTTTAATAATACCATTCACAGAAAAAATGACAACTTCCATTGATTTTAGTACAGTTTTGTTAAGGCTTCTGAGCATAATTTCAAATAAAAAAAACTGACTAATAGAATTCTGGTATTATGGAATGACTGGGCTTCAATGCTGTAGCAGGAATTCACTTCTCTGAAGGTGGCTGTCTCCATTTCAGTGGCAGCAGTGTGTCACACCTTTTGTCTAAGAAAGCATAATCTCAGAACCTACTTCTATACACACTATCACAGACTGGTAAAAGAATGAATCTGTTCATTTGTTTCTCGTTGTCCTCCCTATTACAAGTGAATTGTTATGTAATTGGAACTACAGTGCAGTGAATCCATTTTGCATATTTCAAACAGTGGTATTATTAGGAGAAAGAACAACATGATCAAACAGCAAGAAAGTAACAAACCAGTATGTGGAATTCATTTTGGGTTTCTGTGAGAAGGGTTTCTGTGTTTATTTAAAAGGTTTGGTTGATTTAAAAAAAAATCACGCGAGTATGAAGTAACTGTTGTATACACAGAGGTGTTAACTTCAGTAAACTTTTTAGCCTCACTCTCTCACAAATCCTGGTTAGCTCAAAAATCAATGCTTCTTCACATCACTGATTTTATGAAGTTTTGGGATGCATTATCATATAGATTGACAGTTGCCCCACTGGTTCAGCACCACAGTGTGGACACTTACAAAACCATCATTAATTTCTCACACTTGTGCCCAGCAGTGGTTTGCTACATAATAAACACCGTGTCCTTCAGAAGCAGATCAATAACCTGCTAGGTGTTCATCTCAAGAGGAAGTAACAAGAATCTATATTTCAAGAGATATGGTTTCATATTTGCAGGATACCAGCATAAAACAAGACATTACTTGGGAACTCATGATGCTTAGACCTCTGAATTTATTGAAAGTACTGTTAAAGGTTTTTCCCTGATACAGCTCAAGTGTTATGAAAGAGTAGTTCAACTCCAAAAATATTTTTTTTCTTTTAATATTCAGAGGCTATCACAATTTCAACTTTAAAAACCACAAACAAACAAACCATACCTCTTGCCTTTTTATTTTGTATCAATAAATCTATTTTGTCATTTTTAGTACATCTCCAAGTAGCACAGAGGAAGCTTAATTTCTAAAATTTTCTCACATTCAAATCCATTCACAAAGCTTGTGACCATTTTTGCGTGTATAGAGTTAGTATGATTTAATTTTATCATAAACCAGAGTATTGTGAACCTTGAAATATTAGCGGGCTTAAAATGCTTATAGATAAATTCAAATAATGGAAACTCCTTAAGTTCCACATTTTACTTGGTATACTGAAATTCTTCCTAAAAAAAACCCTACTGGTATTTTAAAAACACTTTTATTTTCAGAAGTCTGATTAGGCTCTAAATTCTTACTGTATCTTGTAACTTTTGCTGCTGTCTGGATGTGGCCATCTCTTCTTTAGACAAGTCAGCTGTGAATATGTAACATAAATCTGTCATCAGATTGTTACTTAACATGATGTAGTGAGTTGTGAGATTTAAGTATATTAATCTTCTTGTGATTCATACAAATACAAAAGGCCAGTTAGAAATACAGATCACCTCTGATGCCATGTGCCAGCTTTGTAGAGAGAAGCACCTGTGGGGGTGCAAGGTGTGAGCTATAGGGGATTCACCACTGTTCCCGAATTCTTATTTCTTCTTTGATTAAATCTTGTAACTATTTATTCCAAAACTTTTGGCAGACTTTTCAAAAGGAGGTTTTTCATCAGTTGCCATGTTCTTTCCTAAGCCTACAGTATTTCTATTTCCAGAGTAAAGCTTAGGGCTTGGTCATGTTTAGGTAGTGACCTTGAAGCAAGTGCTCTTTCAGGGTTGGTTTTTCTGTTCTTTTTTTAAAAATTGAACTGACAATTACATTCTGAAAAATACAAAACATTGTAAAATAAGGTAACTTTCAGTTTAAAAATCCATGAAAAGAGAATCATCGTAATCAAGGAGCATTTATGTATAGAATCCTTTTGCAACAGATCTGCAATTTTCTCTTTTCCTGGTTTCACTGTTATTGAAAGACCAGTTGCAGGCTGTTAGGAAGGCAGAGAAATTCAAGTGATATTAGGCAGATGGGAGTGAAAAGCTGAACGGACCAATAACAGAGGAGAGAAAAGATAATCCTAGGTAGAGGAAAGGAGAATGGAAAAGTAGAATGTAAACTCAGGGCAAATCTTGGTTTGAGTGCTGAAATGAACTCATAGGCTCAAAGTGAACCCAGAAGGAGGGTTTTCAGTTTGATGTGAATCTAGATCCCCTTAATTCTCCTGTTGTGAAAGAGAAAATGTCTGGAATGGTGTTGGTGGCTTTTTTTCTTTTTTTTTTGTGGTAGAAGGTTGTTACCTTGGCACTTCTTCTATTATTGTATAATAACTATTATTGTATATAATGGATAGAGAATGTCACTGGTAGAATGGGACATAACATAAAATGTTTATCATAAGATTTTTACTCTGATATTATAATATCAAACACTTGAGATGTTTCTACATTTGTGTGTCAGAAAAGGAAAAAAACAGTGTTATGAGGGAGGAAGAAAATTCCCAGGACCAAAGCCATGCTATTAAAATAATGTCAGACCAAAAAAAATATTATCAAGGCGTGCTTTTATCTTAGTAGCAGCAATTCTGAACTGAACAGCAAGACAAGAATGAATGAGGAGGAATAAAGCAATCCCAAACTTGAGCAGAACAAGGGAGAGTTCAAAGTTGTGCTGTGGTAATCTGGGCACGTTTGAAAGAAATCCACCCCAAAACACTGTAGTTGTGGCAGCTCTTTGTAGATAATGCCTGTGAGAAGCAAATAGTTTTGCTCATACAGAACCATTTTTGTTGAAAACCCAGTTTAGGGAATGTGGTGCTTTATTGGAATCAACCTGGGGAGTCCTGACAGGGAATCCTGCAGGGCCGTGCACTCTCCCTTTCCTCACTTCACCTCCTTTTCTTCCTGGAGAAAATCTTCCATTCTTCACTGACTCCAGCATCAGGTGTGACAATTCAAGTCAGCTGGAAGGGTGCTGTAGGAAGCTGCACTGGTGTTTTCAGGTTCAATATCCATCAGTGTTTGCTATTTTAGACGTACTGGTGCCAATGACTTTTATTATTTTTTCCATGTTGGTGGTGCTTTTTACTGTAGTAATTAGAAGTTTGAATATCAGACAATACCTTGTGTGCATATCACTTACTAAATGAAAGAGTGCCATGAATAAAGAAAATAAAGTTGGAAAAATTATAAGGTAAAATATGAAAAACTGTATTTGTGTTGAACTTCTGATTGAATCTTATGAAAATTAGGTAAATTATATTTTTCTTTCTTTTTTCCCTGCCATGAAGTTTTCAATGGCGATTTTCCATAGTGATTTCCCAAATACATATGTAAATCTTAAAATCAAAACAAAACCCCACCTCATAATTCAAGTGACCTCACAGTTTATTATTGTTTCAATTTTATGAGCAGTATAATCTGAGCTTTTCCTGGGATGTTATTGAATAGCACACTTAGAATTACAATAGAAAAGAAAAGATGTTACTGCATCAGAGGAGTTTACGAAAAGGCACCAGACAGATGACAGCCAAGGAGTTTATTTTCTTACTTTTACTGTTGTAATTTTTGACATGTTGTTATCAATATTTCATTTTTTAAATTTTTTTTTCAGCTTTCTGTTTCACACGTCATAATTTGCAGGAAAGATTATAACAACACTGTGGTTCTACTTCTGAGACTATTTTGGGTTTGTTGTATGCATGCTGATGTCTCTGAGTTGTAAGGGAGTAGAAAGAAGTTTTTTATTTTGTTGCTCCCAGGATTCTGTTTAGGTTAAACAAGTGGGAGATTAAGCTCACTTGCTAAAGTTTCCCACTAACAATATTCACTTTCACCAACAGAAAATACTTTCCTTGTTAAAAGGCAATGTTTAAACATTGGTGATGCAGTTGGAGCAGATCTGTGTCATCTTCAACTGCATGTGTGTGGGAAATATAATATGGCCTCATAGTTTTGGGATAGAATATTGGTGTTTTGGGTACAAGGAGCATCAGGGAAGCTGGAGACCCACTCTGTATGTCATGGTGGAGTGCTGGTTTCTGCAGGTAGCACTGTCTGTGCCTGTTTCTCTCCCAGAGGGCCCCAGGTAGCTTGGAAACAACGGGAGGGACGGATCTGAAAGAGAAGAGAGGAAGAGCTGTCAGAGTTGTGTGATCTGTTCGTAGCTGAGAAGTGGCCAGATGGTCCTGAGGAAATGATGAGATTTAAATGAAATGTCATATACTCAGAAAATGGCACCGCACACGTCATACATCACCGAGGCTCCTGAAGGAGGAGAGCTGGGAAGGTTAGCTCCTGCATGGGCAGGCTTCAGCTCTTCTTTAGGAAGGCTTGTAAAGTACTTTGTAAATGACAAATTTAGAAAGTCATTAAGCGCCGTATCAAAGCTCGGTTGCTTAAGTGGATCCAATTTTGATGTGCTCTCAAAACCTGAGGGCACTTCTGATAGGAAGTGGTTTCCTAATGAGGGAATTGACTAGCAGGGATGACTTTTAAAGACTTAACTACACATAAACTCAATTTTGCCCAGGTAAATGGCTTATGTATTCAGTGTAGAGAGAGTCTAGATGATGGGGTTAAGGACAAAAAATGGATATGTACTACTGGTAAACTTTAAAGCCTTGTGTAAGACAGGAATATGAAATGATAGTATTAAAAAGCTTAAACATTTGTTGCAATTTTAATATAACCCAGCAAGACTGCAGTGTAGGTTGACAGGATGATGTGAGGAATTACTGCTACACTGTCTGGTGTATATTGAAAGAGTTCAATAAATACTATCTGCAACAGAGTGCTTGATGATATTCTGGAGGTTAAGGATGGAGATGTGGCAAGACAGCTCTGCTTTGGTGGCCTAAAAGGGCCATCTTGACATTCAGTTACTCATGGCTGACATTCAGCACTTGGGCAGCCATTAGATTTTCCATTCACATCAGGGTCTTGGGTTTCATCTTCCCAGAGATACAGGTATTTCTTACAGGAGGAATGGATGGAATGCTGAAACAAGCAAGCAGAAAACCCAACACAAACCCACAAAAACCCTAAACCAAACCAATAAAACCTCTTATGTGTGGTGGGGTGAGGTCTCACAACATGAATATCTGTACTGTTCTCCCCCATTCCTGTCAGTCAGGGCTTCAGCACCTGTAAAATTTTCCATTGCCTCTGAGGTGTCAGTGACTTCAGTCCCACATTCTGTGCCCTGCTCTGGCACAGCATCATTGGACTTTTTGTCCGTATCCCACACAAGGGCCTGGCTGAAGCTGTATCCTGTTTGCAGTCTCTCTCTTCATGGTGTTTTTTTTGGATTATATGAATGAGCCCCTCATAATTGAATGAACTAAGGCAATCAAGAATTGAGACCTAGGAATTGAAGTCCAGTATTTAGCCAGGAAACTGAGGAAAACAGAAATATTGGCTGATGAGTTTATCAGGAAAATACTGCAGCAGCTGAGTTCATAAACTGCTGAGGCTAGCTGGGATCTTCCTTTTCCCTGAATTCTAAGGGAAAAAACTTTTGCCTGCAGCTGTATCTACATCATTGTGTGAAGGTCACAACATGGAGAGCTTATAAAAAAAAGCTCTCAAAATAACCACAAGATTTTTCAATTATTATTTAATCATGAGCCTTTCCATCTAGTAGAGAGAAATGATGAAACTATGTTTAACAAGAACTCCATTACAGCACATTATTCAGTTTGTCAATTATTAGTTTTATAAAAGAAAACTTAGATGATATAGGTCACCCAGGTAAGCGAGCAGCAGTGCCTTTGTTCAAACCATAACTGAGTTAGAATAATGCCTTTTTATTCTTTTCTATAAAAGAGATATGTGTCTGATAAAGTCAATCCAGCTTGGTGCTAAATGCATTGTGTGTGGCTGATGAGTGATAAAACCTTTGCAGGAAGGTTTGCAGGTTTGTCTGTACTTGATGTTTAACTAAATTTATAAAGGTGAAACAAAAACCTGTGTATTTTACATTTCCCTTGTAAACTGAAGCACAGATCACAGGAATCCATACACTGAATTTATTTTGTCTTGCCTTTCAAAATGAAAAATTTTACCAAAAGCTTCCTCTGAATTTGTCACGCCAGAGACTTCTACCTTTTCTCATGTGTGGTATGCCACTATTAATAATCTCCCTAATTACAAAGACTTGCATACTTCACTGATTAGCGCATAATTACATCAAGGTACACAGTGTTTTTTCTAGTCAATACTTCATTTATAAAGCTCAGCCTGAGTCTGGCCAATCAGCTCTGGTGGTGCAGCTAATGCCTGTTGTCTGTCACACGTGTAAAGTGACGCATGTAGATGGATGTTTAAGTGTCATTACATTTTCTAAATATTTCATGGGATGTGCTTTGTGTTTATGCTCTGCACACTGTTCTTTTCAAGGAATCTGTCAGCTTGTCGAAGGCAATGGATTTGAATTGATTGTTAACGTGATGTTGAAGTATAACATTCTACTCAGGTAGGTTAGAATTCCTCTTCGGATGGAAAATGGATAGGAAATCTTGACTTAGCTCAGCTAGTGCCAAAGGTTTCATATGTATATCTTAGAATAAGCAGAGTTTGTTGAAACTTAAATTATCCCATAACTAATGAGTTTTTAAAGAGATTATTATTATTTTACTGTCTTTTATAATAAAACTTTTTTCACTTAGTTCTTAAGTAGTAAGTTATAAAAGATGTTTCCTAAATTCTGTTCCTTAGGTCAAAGGAGAGAAAATCTAATTAATGAGCCCAATTTTGTTGTTGTTGTTGGGGTTTTTTTGTTTGGCTGGGTTTTACCCATAAAGTTTTTTTGTGACTTGATTTTTTGCCTAAGCTCCTGGCAGAATTGAATGGCTTCCGTCAGATACTATAGGAGCAACCTAAAAATCAACTCTTTTCTTTGCTTTTAATTTCCTTATATTTCACATGGGCTGAAGATGACTTTCTGCTTAATTTAAGCTTTTACAAGTTCTATGACACTCTCCTTCCTTGGCAGTGATAAGGGAAGTACTTTTATCTATTTGTTCAGCCTCTCTGTAGCATTAGAAATTGCTGACTCTCTCCTCTACATTCTTCCTGTAAGAAGTTCAGAGGATGATTGGCAATGATTCAGGAAGGCTGAAGCTCTGCCTCTCGAATCAAGTGAGAGATTTCATATGAGCAGCTGTTTGTCCACTTGCGTGTTTAGTCTTTGGCTCACAGACCTCTCATCAAAGTTCTTCAACACCTCAAAAGCTGTTGGTAGCAGCACAGAGATCATGCTGAAATCTTAACCATCTGTGAATGAGAAATACTATCTCTGGTACAAGTAGAGGACCATTTTTTCAATTTCTGTTTTGTCTATCTCATGGTTAAAGAACATTGGATTAGATTAAACCCCTAAAAGAAAGGTATGATGATACTGGGGAGATGAAAGCACCTTGAAGAACTTGTACCTTGAAGAGCTTTTCCTAAAATTACCTGCTCTTGAAGGCTGGTTATCATTGCTTAAAGCTAACTCCCTACATTTTTCAGGTTGCAGTAGGAATCCTCTCCATGTAACAGAGTTACGTGAAGAAGTAGCTTTAAATGTTTTTCCAGACTGATTATTGACCCCATCTCTCTGCTATTTGTCACCAGAGGGTGCCATTGCTGTGATCTTCCACATTCTTGTGCAAATCCACTGACTTTTGGAGGAGGTACTGCTTCTAAATGGTACCACTCCTTTTAGTCGTGTAAAGAAATGGCAAGGAAAGTGGTCTTATGGAGAAAACTGGCAAAAGAGCTATGTGTAGATTAAAGCAGTAGTTGGAACAACCCAGTCCTAAAACGGGGCTGATTTCCTGGATTTCTTACATTTAAATAGCACCACTTACACTGTAGTTGTGTACGAACTCATTTCTTACCATGAAAACAACCACAAGTTTCTGGACTTAGTACTGTGCAGCAGAACAGGGCAGGTGTCAGAGGAAGAGGCAGTTTTATTTGTGAGTAAAGTCACAGAAGGAGGTGTAGCTACTGCAAAATAAGTTGCTGGTGTACTCTGTGCTGGCTCCTGGAAGCACCTGCCTTGACACTGAACACGTGTAAGATCCTTAGGCTTGCATGTACTATTTGTTCATTAGCTGTGCTTGCACAGTGATTGTCCATCTGTGCTCAGGTCTGAAAAAGAGATTTACACAGGCTCTAAGAAACATAGCTGATTCCTGGAATGCATCACAGGCACAGTTCATCCCCAGAGCTTATCAGACAGGCATCTAGATGCCATATGAACTCATATTTATACCTTCTGTCCTTCTTTGGTATTTTCTTTGGGCTTCCAAATACATAATGCAGCAATCTGGGTAAATGAAATAAAAATATGAACTTCTCGAGTTTGATTTCCTATAGGCTGAGATGAAAGAAGCAGCTCTGGTAGTTTTTTTAATTTTCGTTTTATTAAGAACTGTGATGGTATTATTGAGGGCCTTCAAATAGCATCTCTCCGGGTCAGATCTTGCAGCTGAGCAACTATTCAGTGTTAAGGATGACTTTCGTGGTTTCTGGAGTTGTTATAAATATCTCAGGAATTGCTGACTGTTCAAGTCATTCAGGCTTTTCAGTAGAGCGTTGCTGATAGGGAGAAGATCATCACTGTGTTGGTGGAATTGTATTTGCCTGAAAGTCCAAGGAGTCTATGGAAACTGAAACTTCCTTGCCATGTTTTCCCTATTGAAACTGAGATACCATCTTGTAAAAAGGCATAATATCATTCCATTACAGCAACATGCCTGTAGGCAAGGCACAATATGTGAGCATCATTTGTTTGCTCAGAGCCATAACTGTCATTCAGAAATATTGAAAGGTAGCAGTTGGATTTTTTCACACAAATGGTTAAGGGACTTTTCTCAACATCAAATTAGCGTTCAAGAGCGAAAATATAGCTTCTGTTTCCTCAGATGCTGAGTCGTAAGAATGAGTAATCGTGATTCCTGGGGGAATTTTTTTTTTTTTTTTAACTTCAGTGGTACTAGATAAATGGGTTTATCAGTTTTCCACAGAACACTTATATTTAGTAAACTTGAAATGAGATGAATTACAGTGAAGTTACTCCTCTTTCCAGCTTTCTTTAAGAGGGGAATTATTTTAAGGAGGCGTGTGCTATTTATATCTCCCACATAATGCTATAGCCTCAAGCTATATTACACAGTGTGGATACGGACAAAACAAGGGAATGGCTGTAATTGCTTAACTGACTGGAATTTGTCTTTTGTAGTTCTTTTTTTTACCTATTTAAACTTCTTTTGCTCAGTGAAGCAGGGCATCACTAACTCTCATGTTAAAAACTGTTTTCTGATCAGTTTAGTTCAGTGCATAGGAAGTGTGGTGTGGGAAGGATTAGGTCTAGGTTAGGACTGTGACCAGAGGGCCTAAGGAAAGAGGAGTCCAAGGAGGCTCCGGGGTTGGGGTGGCCAGTGGAACACCAGAGCTGTGCAGAGAAGTAGGAGTCTGCCATCCAAAGCAACTTTGCTCACCGTGTGTGCTGGGTGTGCTGCTTTCTAAAAGCAACCCAGAGCAATTCAGACAAATCTGACATCTGTATGGAGATGCTGGTGTTCACTTTAAAGCCTCTTTTAGTATAGCAAACCTTCCAAGCTGTATTTCTGAAGCTAATAATATATGTAAATAAGTTAGTTTTCTTCTTTTGCAGAGTTCTCTACATTTTCAGTATTAAATAGTGAAATAATAATCCTAATGTGCCCAGTCCTGTCAATATATCCCTGGGCAGCTTCTCAAAGACTCCTTGAGTCTCAATCATCTATATTCATTTGCCAGTTCTAATTTTCTGGATAATTACTGCACATTTCAAGACCACTTCTGTTGTGATACTTAGCCAGATTTAATTCTTTCAGATACTTTATTTCTTAACCTATAATTTGACTTCCCTAAGAGTATTTGAAAATGGCTATGCATATTCAGTTTAGTCCTAAATTTTGGGATTGAATCACGCTCCAAGCATGTCCTGTCTCCATCAGGACTCGCTGTCCTGTCCCCTGAAGCCTCTCTATTTGGGGACTAAACGTCCTTTCAGAGGAATAAGGACACTCAGTACATAATGGAGCCTGGTATCAGCTCTTGTGGGTGACAGAGTGCCATCTAATCTTTCCAAATGAAGGTTTCTATTAATTTAAAGCAGGATTTCTCATATGTTTTCACATTTTTTGTGTGGTTTGAATTAATTAATTACATTTTACCTTTCTAGATAGCAGGACAGATGAAGACAGTCTGGTGTGATTACAGTTATGTGGGGGTTTGGGGTTTTTTAAGGAAAAAAGATAAAGAAGAGACCTGTGATAAATGTTAGGAGACTGACCTATAACCACGGCAGGCAGACATTAATAATCAGTGTTTTCTGTGTTATTGGCAGTCCAGCTGTTTTGCTAAAGATCCTGAGAAAACACTCAGGGAACAGGCAGTACTGCAGTGCTTCAGCTTGGAGGCTGGAGTTGAGGGGGAGGATTTGGACAGAATTCTGAGGACTTCACAGTCAGCATCATGAAGATAAATAATTGCACATGGTGAAGAGTAAAGGAGGTAGAGCAGGCATCAGTTTGCTTTCTCTGGTTTTGGTCAGTTCCCTGATATTTTATACTAAGGGGTTTTTCTAGCTTTTTTTTTTTTTTTTACTGATCCATTTCACCATCTTCTTCCCCATCATTTTCAATCTTGGTAAAAATATTATGGCATTTGCCTGTCTTCGTCTGAAAGATCATTTTTTCCACCTTTCTACATTTTTCTCTAGTGTAACATAGTGCCTTGAGCTTAAGTCGTTAATGTGGTTCCAGATAATCTCCTAGTCCTGTTTGACACGTGATGGCTTAAAAGCACTCTTTATAGAGCAGAGTATTACAGTATTCATGTGAAAAGTGAGGGTTATTCTCTTTCTCTACATCAGATAAATTCTTTGAATGGCTTAAAACAAATGGAGGAACAGATCATCTTACAGAAATAATGATCATCTTAGAAAAATGACCTGAAGAAATCAGTATTTTTCTTTTCTTGACTTTTGTCCCTCCTTATTTGAGTCTAGTTCATGAAGTAATGGAATGTTAAATATGCTTCAGATCACTTCTGTAGTGATAAATTTTGACAGTCTTTCAAATATTGGTTTCATATATTTCCTTTTTGTTAGTCTTCTTGTGCCATATGTACTGCAATATACTCTCATTTTTTCTTAGATTGAAAGAAGTGTTGCCTTTTTTTTCCAAACAAAATCTTTTCAAACCATTTTAAATGTGATTTGAAGTATTTCTTGGGCTTTGCTGCTACGTCTCAGAGGAGTAGAACATATGTGGCAACTTCTTCAGAAAGAACCTCTCAAAAGAACATATTAAAGATGAAATACAAGGATTTTTAGATCAAAAGGATAATGATTTTTTTAAATATTTACTATGTGATAAATTAATCAGAAGGTATTATAAAGATGTACAAACTTGCACAAGGAGAGAGAAGGAAGACGGTGACTTTGAAATTAATGTAGATAGAGACCTAAAGACACTGTTAGCTGGTTATAAACCAACAGGCAGGGCTCTAACATATGCACTTGTTAGAAATCTGAGCTGGGTCAGAGTGAGCATGATGAGAGAAATCATTGGTATGATCTCAAAAACCTCATTTATCAGGTATTTTATTGTATTTGCAGAGGGGCTGGGATGCTGTGACATGAAATGACCAAGAGTGGTGCAGGGGCTGTTCAGAAGCCCAGCACCAGCCTTTGGTGTCCTCAGGCACTCGTGGGCACTGTGAGCTGGGGGCTGAGCAGGGGAATATGGTTCTGCCTTCCTGTGATGCTTAAAGGTGAAAGTAATCAGCTCACATACATCAGTATGAACCAAAGTTGTGCATTTCTGACAGGAATTGTAACAGACTTGACTCTATAACTGTGAAAAAAAAATGTTATTTAATAAAAGCCCAACAGATTTTTAGAGCAACTAGACATATGTATCTAACAGAAATGCTGGACCAAAACACCTCAGACTATGATAATTTCTATTTCATATTTCATGTGTGAGCCTCTATATGACTCATTCATGCTTTAAACGCAATTGTGAATGCATTTATCATTTGGTTAGTTAATATTTTTTGCATCAGAATACAAACATAGTGAAACCTGTTCTAACAAGTCAGCTGCAAGAAAAGCCAGCAGGAGGAAAGGAGAGTATATTGGAGATTCTGACATGAGGTTCATAGGTCAGCCATGCCTATACCCCCAAAACAAAGATACACTGTTATTAAATGTAAAATCTTTATTACAATCTAATTTTTCAAGATGTATTTTACTTATTTATGTAAGAGGTTGAATTCCAAAACTCTGTGAGCTGTAATGATGCTTGTGTTGTAAGCACAATAGGTTGTAATCAGGTTTAGTAAATTTCAACATTCAAAAGAATTCTTCAAGAATCAGAAACTAAAATCTTGCTTCTGCAAGTCCATTTAAGCTTTAATGAAACAATACTAATGGTATTTCAAAAAGGATTTTGAGAAATAATTGGAGAGCAACTTCATTTTATGATTGATCAATAATAATGAAGGGAAGTTCTGGTTTGCGTGCATCGAAACTCGGAATTGATGGCAATGCTACCAAGATATGATGATTGTAGGTCTGGAACCTGGAATGAGCCTGCCCAGCTCTATCCGTGCTTGGTGTACCCGAGTGTAGTCCATATTCCATTTATTTGTGCCCAATAAAGCATTCACCAGTCTGGGAAATGGTTGCAAACTTGATGTAGGTTGTTCTGTAATCCTGATGGTCTGAAAATACTGACTTATCTTAAACAGTTTCAGAAGTCTGAGGAGTTAAAATGTCAGAGGCAACATTTTTTGTAGACTCTTTCTTATCTAATTGAAACATAAAGTCCAGAAAGTGAATTGTGATAGTTTTGTACAGGAGCTTCTATGGAAGATCCATCCCATTAGATAAATGTGTTTCAGCTGCTGTTATTGAGGTGCTAATACAGAGCCCTTGCCAAGAAGCCCCTTTTAGAGATAGCTAAAATAACTAAATTTACATGAACTTAGCTTAGACAGCTAAATTCATGTACGTTGAACATGTGCTTGAGTTCTGCTTCGTAATCTGAATCAAACATTTGGAAGAAAAATTATCTCATGGTAATTTTGTTACCTAAGGATTATTGGTCATCCAGGTGTACTCTCCCATGGGACTGCAGCAGGCAGCACCTGAGCTGCCTTCACAACACGTGCTTGATGCACCCCTGAAGTGGTGTCTTGTGAGCCTCTGAGCACTCCTGCTGTCGGTGGGGAGCTGGAACCAGTGAGGAGCTCTGCATTCCCTGTTTGACCTCACTCTTCCTCAGTGTTTTCCTGGTTCTTGTGCTCCTCCCCCAAAAGCAAAGATCTCATCTACTTCTAGCATAACACATCTTCCTTTTGACCATGTTCCTCTGGACATCTTTGCTGCTTGTTTTGCAACTCTCACCTGTCAGATTTTGGTTCTCACACATTTTTCTGTGTCCCGTTTGTCCAGCTGTATCACAACTCTGCTTTAGCTCCTGTGGGATTATATATTATTTATCTACTTAATTGAACCACGTCACAAAATGCTTCAGCCTTATTGCTGTTCATGCTTCTTGCAAAGTTAAAATGTGAAAAAATGTTCCTGTGCTGTTGGCACGTTGTACTGGTGTTATCCAGAGCTGCTCTGGCAGAAGGCAGGCAGCCTGCCTGAGGGAGAAAGCAGCCTCTGCTTTGGCTGGGCTGTCCCAGGAAAAAAGAAAGGAAAAAAAAAAAAAAAAACTAGCTTAAAATGCAGTTTTAAAAACCATTTATGTTACATTTTTGCAACCTTTATGTAACCCATTTCTGTCTATAGAGTCCAGAAAAGGAAGTGTCACAGGGATGGTGGCCGGGGGCACAGGGGACAGCACCACACGGGGCTTTTGCTGTTTTAGGGCTGTGGGTTGGGTTGGGAGCCAGGGTTGGGTTTGGAGTCCAGTTCTCATTCAGAAGTGCTTGGGTTAATACTGTGATTGATACAGAAGGCGAGCGTTGTAGCAATTATTCAGTCCCATAATATACATAGGACTTGGGTGCTGGAACCTGTTTTTTATTTATTTTTGTGGTTTTACCACTTGTGGATTTCTGCCATGCCTGTCGCTGTATATCGGGTTTATTTTTGTTCAGCTCTGTTCCGAAGTGCTGAACATAATATGCCCCAGAGTCACAGCTGAGGCTTCCTGTGATGTTGGTGAGCAGTGGTGCTCACCCTGTGGGTCAGAACCGCCCCGGGCAGAGGTTCTGCAGCAGCGGTGCCGAGTTATCCCCTGGCCCCTGTGGCTGATCTGGGGCCATTTGTCCATTGATTGCTGCTCCTGGGCTGCTCTCCTGCTTCTCACCCGGTTTGAAAGAGATACTCTGTGACTTAGGAAGTAAATGCACAATCTGTACATTTATCAGTGGGAATGAAAGAATCGTTTTGGTTCAGACACAGGTGAGTTACTGCTTGTGTGGGCTTGAAGGCTACTGGTGAAAAAGATTTCCCTAGAAAATAACTAGACAGGAAAAATGAGCTGGGCTTCTGAGGATCTGAAGTATAAAATATGCAAATTACAAGAATTTGGCATACTGTCAGACTTAGACTTTTTCCCTTGATATACAGAATTTGTGTGACCTGCTCAGTCAAGCATCCTATTTGCAATAGATTTTTACAATGAAATTTGCAAGTGGCTTTCTTTTTTATTTTCTCTTTCTTTACTGTGAGCATTTTATGACAGAAATTCCAAGTCCAGTTTGGAGTGTTATGTTATGCTTTAGACATCTGTCTCCTTAAAAGTTGAGTGAAAATACAAGATGCCTATTTGAGTAACACGGTGTCACCAACAGTGCTTGGAAGTGATGCAAGAGGTGATGGTGCTTCCTTATGCTTCTCTCATCACACATCATAAAGTACATTTGGGCACGTATGTGGGTAGTTCTTTGAAGAAGAATAATAAACAGGTCCAAGATGTGATGTCAGATCTAGTTAATCACTGTACTAGAAATACATTGCCCTAAATCTTGGTTAGGAAAATAGTAATCAAAGTCTTGAGTTTCTTTTCATTTGGGGAGACAGATGGCATATCTGCTTAACGGCAAATATCCAAAAGAAATTTTTTTTAAAATCTTATCTTTCAAAACATGGCAATCAGAATCATCTTGGAGAGGAACTATTAAATTTAATAAGCCATATGTTCAGTGAATTTACTTATTTTGTTCAAAGATGTAGACATAGAATTCACCTCTGTGTCCTTTTGTGTAAATTAACTGCCTTATTCTATGCTACACAATTAAGGTATTTAACAAAGTTCCAAATGTGCAACATATTATTAGCCAAACACAGCTACTAGTTTTCATGTTGTTGAAATAAATGCATTTAGGTGAACAGTCTGCGGTTTACTAGAATTCCCTCTGTGGAGTTCAGTGTGTTTGAAGATCAGATTGACTGACAGCTTCCTTGGTATACATAAAACAGATCTAAAATTATTTCAAATAGAAATTCTCTGAGGATTCTATCATCTATGCCGTTCTGTTGTACTGAAGATGCAGATGTGCCAGACTGTTCTGCAGGATTATAAATGCATTAGTGAACCCCTAATACACTCTCTAACAAATATATGCAGTGCAAGAGATTTTCTTAGCCATCTTGTACCCACTCATTTTATTTATTTCATGTAATTGGCATGTTGTTCTGCTTTTATAGCTTGTTAAAATGAGATGTGAAAATGGCTGTAGCTAATGGCTGCTGGAAATCTTTTCCCATGGTAGGCAGGAGGAAAAAAAATGCATTGCAGATTTTCAAGAGCTCTCCCAGTGAGAAGGAAAGATTTAAAAAAATGGATAAAATGCATTGCTGTGTATGGTAGAAGCGAGTTTTAATGACCTTGGATACATAAATGAACTTGCAGAGCCGTGCCCAAGCGCTGAAGTGGCTTCCTGTGGTAGGGGCAGGGCTGCTCTGAGCTGTGGTGCTGATACAGGTGTGCTGTGAGGAGTCTGGTGGTGGTGAAGAGGCTTTTCTTTCCTTCTGCAGAGAAGAGGATAAATATCTCCGTGATAATGAGAATACGTGGAATGAGGTGTTCTGAGTGTGTTCCCTTACAAAATGCAGAACTTGGCTCCAAGAAACTTAGACAAGGTAAACTGTGGGCAGACATGAGCTCCTCCTTCCCTGGAGTCCGGGCACTCCAGCCCAGTGGTTGGACTTAAATTAACATGTTTTTATTCTGATTTAGCAATGAGTTGTTGAGGTCTGACTAGATAGAAATCCCCGTAAATGCCCAGAGTATACATCACTAGTTTTAAAGAAAAGCTTTCTTGTTTTTCTCCTGGACCACACTGCAGATACTGTCACATTATTTTATGTTATTTGAATTGCTGTCAGGAGAAACACACAGTTCGTCCTGTGATTCTTAAACATTTAGTTTTTAATCTTTAGTTTTTAAACTTTAGTGGCTTTTAAAAGAATTAAAATTACAGTGCTGCACAGCATGATTTTAAATGGTTGTTCTAGTCTTTAGTGGCTCTTGGAACATGAAAGGATTTTAGCTTCAGGATTTGACTTGAGAGAGTGGAAGACAGCAGAGGAATTTTGGTGCATTGATAGTCTTCTCTGTCACTAAGGGCATTGCACTGTATCACCATATTTAATGAAATGAGCAAATAATCTTTATATTTCCACCTGATCTAGGAACCTGTGGTTTGTTCCATGGCAAGACATTAGAAAATAGAAATAAAAGCAAATTTTCCCCTTAAAAAAGTGTGTCTTGCAAAACACTTGTTTTCTGGCTTATTATTCAAAAAAAAATTATTTGGATACTTTAAAAACCCCCCACAAATTAAGAATTTTTTTCCATTATTAAAACATTTTAGAAGCTACTGGGAAAGGGCTTGAATTTTGTTCTGTATATCAATATCCATTTCTTTAAAAAATCTTTTCAGTGTATCATTAGATTTCTATACAATAGCAGAGCACCTGCTAGATGTGTTCCAAAGAATGATCAACTGCTGTGTGCCCGTTCCCGTGTAAAATATTGGTAAGATGAAGTATATCAAACACATTTATCTGCTGCAAATCAGTTTGTCTCAGAAAAGACTCAGTTAAATTATATGGAGCCTAATTTTTCTACAGATACACCTTCTGAATTTTATCTGATATACTGTATTTTTCTTCCCCAATAGGTCAAATGAATCATCCTTTACTTTCTCTTTTAGAACGGGCAGTAAAAGTAAATTCAGCACATGCCATTTGTGTATAACTGGCATGATTTACTGCACGGCTGAATATAAAATCATAAAACTTACAGGACATGGTTAATACATAACCATCAAAATAACAGAGTGCAATTCTGAATTTATGAGGCTGAACTTAACACTGAATATCAAATAAGAAGCACATTGATTTCTGTAGCGCATGGCTTAAAAACACATTAGGTGGCATAACTGCAAGACAGTACATTGATTTAAGCGTAAAATGCATAGCACTCAATACTTCACCACCTAACGTTTCCCAGTAATGAACAAAGCTGTTGTATATTGATGAAAGGAAAATTATTTGTTTTGTTAGATTATGGTACTCAAGCAGATGCCTTGCTTTTAGACTGGGTTGGCATAATTGGAATCGCACTTAGTAACAAATGAATTTGGACACCTGAAAGAGAGAGTACACGGTGAACTCTGCATAATGTGTTTTAAGAAATATGTATTTAGTCTGGACTTAATGTAAGTCTGAATTCAGGCACCCTCGTTTCAGGGAGGGTACTTTGGCAGGTACAGAAGATTAATTGCATTTTGGAGGCCCCTAATTGCCTTTAAAATGTTAAACATTTGCCTTCCTGAATCATGGCCAGAGAGTAAGTCTATAAATCTCTATCACCCTTCCTCACTGACTTTTGCCAAAATTTACTCTATTTGCATCAGGAAACACACCTTTTGCCATATTTTAGGCCCCAATACACAGACTGGCTTAGCAAGTGAAGAGTCTCATTGACTTTAGGATCCCCAAAAGATAAATTGAATTGACATTGGCAATTCCTCTAGATTTAGTCTTCAGTGGAAAATTCTGTGTGGGGGTTGAAATTGTGTCTTTTGAATTTCCTCACAATTCCTATATCCAGAGTGGCATCCTTGTCCTTTTTAATGCTCCAGCAGTGCAAAGGGTACTTGAAGCAGCTCAGCCAAAAGCTTCAGGTGAGGTCCCTGGGCTCTGCTGGATGTGGGAACAGCCAGGAAGTGCTCAGTGAGTTCTGCCCTTGGAGCCATGTCTGAGAGAGTGCTGCTCCTCAGCCTGTGAGAACAGGACAGCAAAAAAACCTTGATCTTGAAGGACTTGAGCTATTTAGAAGGTACAGGTCTGTACATTAGCTCCAGCTGTGCACACACACTCGTGTGTGTTTTGGATTCGTTGGGCAAAGTGTGGCTACTCCCATGTTCAGTCTGTGGCCTCTGGCAGGATGTGCCCTTTGGGTTGTGTGCATTTCGTAGCTGAAGTGAGCAGATATCAGCTCCAAGTCTGCTGCACATTCAAAAATTTCACAGGGTGTTACGTTGACTGTGAATGTTTTCGAAGACAAATTGGATGCAGTTGTGTTCTAGTCTTGCTTACATTTCGGGTTACTTTTTTTGTATCCTGCAAAGTTTAAGTATTAGTCTTCATGACATGCAAAATGGTCTGAGGTGTTAGAGAATAATGTTTTAATCATCATTGACATTTTCAGAGAAGATTAAAATTTAATAAAATTAATTGTCCATTTTTGAATGGCTCACTTTGCAGTTAATCACACACCTTTAGCTTCCACTGCGGATGGGTATTTCTCTCCTGCGGTGTTTTTTTACCTTGAAACTTACCTGTAATGACGATAATTGATTAAGTAGTTGGTTATAATTTTTTCTTCAAATTAATGCAATGTAATTTAAAGTTATTCTTAGTGTGAAATAAACTGCTTTTTTAATCTTGTTGAAAGAACCTTTTCTAAATCTGTAAAAATATTTTTTCTTTCCTTTTTAAAGGAAAGTCTCCAACTTACTAAAAGAATATAACTCACTGGGGTTATATGTAATGGAAAGTATAGAATACATTGTTTTCACTGCTGTGCATCTCTAGTAATATAATTTGAAGTGCTAGGGCCCTTTGCATCCATTTCTGAATCTATTATTAGTTGATTAAATTAACTGGCTGGATCAGTACAGTGAGAAGAGACACAGTAATGATATTACAGAATTAGTATGCTATGATGAATTGTCAGGAAAAGTAACTGTGACAGCCCTGTGGCCATATGCACTTAGCCATGCAATTTATAGTCGTTTGAAAAGCCAAGGACTTTTCAGTTTTGGTTAGGAAATTTGTTCTTGCTTTTGACAGAAGTTGAGGGATATGTGTGTCTCAAACAAGAGGGGGTTTACAGTGCCAGCGTGAAAAGAAACCAAAGGCCCTCCTCAACTGCTAGCATTTGGGTAATTTACAAAGAACAAGTTACAAAAAAGGATGATTTTTATTGTAGCTGTGCCAGTTCTTTTAAATAGATTATAATATGATAGTGCATAGTATAAAATAGTGTGGTTCCTTTACAGTTGTAGAAAATAGTATTGCTTAGGGTAAGGTAAAAGTGAATGTGATCTTGTATCACAATTTCAGTAGTTATGGAGCACCACAAATTTTGGTCCAGCACCAGTAGGGCCTTTTTAGAAGGACAGTAAATACAGCTGGGTTTTATTCTTACAACTGATTTGAGGCTATTTAAAATGCCTTATTTTGCCTTTATGCAAGTATTTGGAAGTAAAATGAAGATTGCCAAACACCATCAAAATTACTGGTAGTTACAGTAGGTAATCAGCATGTAAGAGTTGACTCATGGCCAATGCTGTAGCAATTCCCACTCTTTTCAGCTTGCCCTGCTTAGTTGCTGGACACTTGGAATCTAAATTTAAAATCTTGCCATTTTCACATTTACCATATTGTGGGTTGGCTCTCTCTGTAATATTCTTAATCATTAAAGCCAATTACACAAATATATTTTCAAAGTAGTAACAGGCAGAGCCTGAATATTAAAGCAAGTGGACTAAGACAAAAGACAGCAGATTGTGTAGTTAACTCATTCTTTTTGTGAGCCTAATAAATGGTGTATCAGTAGCTGTGGAGCTGTAATCTTTACTGAACGTCAGACTAAAATTCTCGTTGAGCTTTACGAAGTGGAGTGTTAAGTCATTTTTCTCAATATTGGATATGTCAGTTAAAACTTCTGTAAAGAAAAGGAAATTATGAAATAGGTTTTTAGTAGTTAAATGATAGGATGTTAGAGGAAATCTTAATCTTACAGGAAACCACTACACAAGTTTTGAACCCTCCTGGGACCTCTTCCTGGTCCATAGGTGCTGGAGATGATTCTTCAGACTGTTCTCTTTAGTACCTGGTGCCCTGGGAGCAGAACTGCTTCTGTCCTTGTGTCTGCTCCAGCAGATTTTCCTTTGTGTGCGTTGTTTGAGATTTAGGAGGAAATAAAACCTTTCATTTTCATAAAATAATTTTACTTTCTAATTTTAACTAGAGAAGCATTTTCCTACCTGCAGTCTGAGGCTGACCTCTGAAGGTTACTTAGTCCATGGGTATGACATATCAGTTTATAATCAAGATCCGATCAATTCCACTCACTCCTTCCTCTGCTTTACTTTCTTTGTCATTAGAAAGTTTCTCTGAGTGTGAGTCTTCTACCACAGTTAAAGCCCAGTCTTTATTGTTTCTTTTTAATGAAGAATGGATTTTTCCTTCTCTTTAAAATCTTCTCTCTTAATTTGATTATTAGATTAAAATCTTGTCTTTGAGTTATATTAATTTTTCAGAGTTAATACATTAGGCAAAACATGTAGTATTAATACATTCAGAAAAATAATGGGCCCATAATGTTTTCAGGAACAAGAACCTGCAGCAGTTTTGTTATTTTACTGGTATGTCATGGAGTGACTTTGTGCTAGTGCTGTTAGCCAAATCTACAACATGGTAGATGTCTTAATATTAATAAAGAGTTAAATACTGCTGTTAATGCTGGTGTTAAATAAGATAACCATTTCTACAGTTCCTCAGTTTAAGCAGATAGTCCCTTGACTTCAAAGAAAAATAGCTCAAAACCTCAAAAATGTAAATGTTAGTAGCTTAATTTTGTAGACCTAGATAAAGGTATTTGTCAACTAACAAAACAAGTTCTTAGGTATCTGTATTTGTGTGGACTGACCTGAACAGAATCTTCTTTGAAGTTATAACCTAATACTCATAATGGTTGTTGCTCAGGGGGTTTGTTGTGTTTTGCCTTTACCTTTATCATAGATCTATTTAAACCCATAGTCTGGTAAGGTAATATTTCCATAATTATTGCATTTAACTCTTCAGATATTGATCAGCCCATGCTTCAGTGAGATTTTGGCTTGGTCTCATGCTTTATTTTTGCATTTTGTGAGCTCTGTATTGTTACCTGCATGCAGCCTCTGTAATAAACACTGCAGTCACATCATAATTTCCTAATCTTCCTGATCTATGTATTCATAACAATTAGTACTAAGTTACTCTCATGCTTATTTGCAACGGTAAGCTCTGAATGTTGGAAAAAAACCCTAACCAGCCAACAAAAAGCAAAAACGAAACCAAAAAAAACCCCTCCCTCCCACCTTCACTAAAGTATAACAGACAAGATAGTATTTCTTGTGAGTTGTTCTTTTTTGCCACATTTACAGCATCATTATTTTAAAATACTTTTTTTGGTGTTACTATAGAAGCAGCTTCTGAGAATAGACGATCAAAAGTTGTCCTTGCAGGCTGCTGTTGGTTTCAGTGGGTGTTGGTGAGTGTAGAGCTAGAGCCAAAATTTAAGCTATGTAAAATTGGAGAGGGCCGAGATGAAAATCATTTTATTTTTTATTTGCCTTGCTTTTTATGACAGGGGGTTTTTACAGTTAGGTTATTTGATTTGGGGTGATGTTACACTTGGGCAACCTGAAGTGATTAAACTTTGGTTCTGATCTCTGATTCACACAATATAGGGGCAGATAAACCTGTAAGATCATGCTTCTGAGTGTGCACACAGAAGTGCTTGGTCCCTTTTGTAGTGCGTAGTCACACTTTGGAGTATTTGTGTTTGGCAGTAACTTTTCATAGAAAGACATCACCAGCTAGGAAGGAGCAAAACATTATTTTGTTTAAAAGCAAAACAAAAAAGAGCTTTGTTAGTAGAAGCTGGTTGGAATATGGGAGCTGCGGTCCTGTGACAGGCTCCTGCTCCATGCTGGTGGATATCACGTGCCGTGACCCAGCAAAGAGCCTCTCAGCTCTCCAGTGCCTGGACCACTGTGCTAAACACTCCTCAGAAAAAGCAGTGAGTCAGGGTGCTCTGAAAAATATTGCCCAGGATATTTTGTCCCCGTATTCTGTATTTGGAATCTAAAGAGCACTTAAACCTGAGCGGGCTGATGATAGTTGCTCTGAAGAGTCCACTCTCGCTGCCCGTGGAAATGAATGCCTTTGATGTCCGTGCACTGCAGAGAAACGCAGTAAGCAGCTAAATGCCTTAATGCATTCTGCCACTGAGCGATCTAAAAGCTTCCATGTGCATCGTGGAGCTTGTGCAGGAAGGTTTTCACTGTCAGCAAAGCAAAATGAATGCCTTCAGCTTTAAAGTTTAAATGCCTTGCTCAGCAGGGAGCCCAGAGAGATTTGTTCAACTGAAATGAGCTTATAATAAGGCTTTCATCCTAAGATAAGTAAGGACAACATTCAGTAGCTCTGTACTCCCTTACCAGAAAATACAAATAGCTTTCTCTATGTGTTATGATGCTGTTATTGTCTTTCATGTGATGTGTTGCAATTCACGCTAATAGACATTTCCCATCGTGGGCTGCGGTAACGCCATGTTGTAACTACACTACATTTAGAAGTTCAGAAAAATAAGAGTTGCAGCTTACATATTAATTGGTTTGTTTATTTTACCCCCCAGAAATGAGCGCTAGGATAATATCTGCAGAAGGATTTGCAGTAGCAAGGTATTTTAAACCATTGAATTGTGCTCAAATTTTACAGGGGTTCAAAATGCATTTAGAGAGATTCATAGTAAAAGAAAATTCATCACTGGCTATTAAACGTGAAACTCCACTCCTGGCTTAGGCAGTCCCAGAGTTGCAGATTGCTTGAGGCTGAGAGAGTGTGTGGGAGCTATCCCTGTGCTTGCTGCTGGTGGAGGTGAGAAACTGGGCAGGGTGGACCATTTGTCTGACCTGGTGTGGCTGTTTGTATATTCTCACTTCTGTAGCTGCTGATTTTCTAGCCCCACCCCAGTCATAATTATTTCTTCTGCAATCAAGAGCCAGTATTTGATCTGCAGGTTTCAGTTGGGATTATTAAAATAGCACTTATGGATCAAGCCTCTGTCCACTCTTGTTTTGCCTGTGGTGTTTGTTACAGGGTTTCAGAGTCCCTCAGAAGCTGTTAACAAGCTGTCAATTATAGTGCTCATGCAAATTAGTGAAACAGACAGTGAGGGGCTGATGTGTACAGTATGCTATCTCAGAGGAGGTAAACTAAACCCTTCTAATTTTCATCACTGTCCTTGCAAAGCCGTCTTCATAACATCTATAAAGCATTCATCTTGTCTTTTCCTTTTTATCATGTTTACAAATTGAATATAGTAGTTAAATATCAATTATTACAGGTCATATTTTGTGTTAAATACCAGGCATCTAAAAATAGAACAATGACATTTAGGTACCAAGGACTTCAATGAATCTGTCTTCATGCTGGTTTAAATGTCTTATTTACAATTTGCTGGATTTCTGTGTTCACCAGAATCATCCTGCTTTCATTTCCACCACCCCCTTTGTATTTTCTATTCACTTGTTTTCAATATATCACATTTTTGCTTGAAAATCCATTATTTCTTGGACTCTTTTTAACTCTTCCCCAAGGACTGCAAGCCAGGTATAAGTCTCTGTATACCAGTCATCAAAACTTCTCTGGCTGCCTATTTATTTTTTTTCTAAGTTATTCTCAGAAATGAAATCTCATAGCTCATACTCCTTATCTTGGTCAGGGTTTCCTCAGGAGCGTACTATAAACCTAATCTCTTTCAAATTCTCCATCAAAATATCAACATAAATTTATTTGTGTCCCCCTTGGTATCCATTAACTCTTGGAATACTCACCCAATGTCATTTCATACCCTGCGTTACTCGACTTGGCTGTGTAAGCACAGATCATTTTGACCTTACTAGTTCCAGTTAAAATTCAAATGCTTCTGGTTTGTGCTTACTACTGCAAAATTTTTTTCATCTGTTTTGAGGAAGTGGAACAAAGTAGCAATTGGTTGACTTTGCTGTTTGAGCAGTGGAAGTGAAATTACTGATGGAGTACAAGTATCCAACATCTGACTGTGATGTTTAGCAAGATTTGTATTAAATAAAAACAACTGGAAGATTTTAAAGGAGTCAGACAGAAAAGCCCCCACTTTTCTGGTGAATTTTAAAGCTAAAATGATCATCAAAAGCCTCCTCATTTGTGAGTTTCTCTTAAGTACATGTGTAATCATAACTGAGGAGGGGAAAAGGCAGGTAACCTGGCACACAGTTGTGAATGGAATTAAGTCCATGCATGATTGTTCTCATCTCAGTTGGAAGTGTGAAAATTTTAGACATTTGGCACTTTGCAGACAGTTATATTTTAGGGGGGAGCTGCATAAATAAATCAGATTTCAAAAGGCAGAGTTCTATTCTGGCTTTGAATAGAAGCCAGTTCTATTTGTGGGCTCATACTGGCGCTATCTAGATCCTTTTATTTAGTTATGCTCTAAAAAGGCAGTTGGTGTCCTGGGCTTAAGCCTGTGTTAAGGAACCACAGAGCGTTTTAGTTGGGAGGAAGGGCTGGAGATCATCTGGAGGTCACTATCTTCTTCAGAAAGTCCTCTTTTGCTCCTGCCACGTGTCCCCCAGCACTGTACAGACTGTCTGCTGCCTCCAGCACAGTGACTGCAGTGGAAGGGCCTGGGCACCGCAGTGACAGAATGATTTGGTCACCTTGACTCAAACCTGTCAACAGCTGTAGGACAGCTGGATCAGAATGGAGTCGTCTTTCAGCATCTAATATTTGGCTCTTGAATTTCAAATATTTAAACCCAATCTTGGGAGTGCATAGGCATTAATTTAACTAGAGTTAAATACTCTTAACTGAGTATTCTGCAGAAATTGAGTGGGTTATGTGCCTGCCGACTTGATTCTGCTGCATTAATATCAAGGACTGTTTTTCTTCTGTGAGCTGAATGGAATCAGGATCAAGAGCTAAGTAAAGTTAAACAGGCATTCATATTCATTCAGGAGCAGTACAAAGTATGTATTCAACTTGGTGCCATAATTTTCGTGTGATATCTGGTAAGCTTATTACTTAGCAAGAGCTATTAGATGAAGTTAGGCTCACAATTACAAGGAGACCCAATCAGGCTTTTGCTTCACAGAGCATGGATGACTGTAGGAAGCTGATTAGGATATTTGTAGGATATTAGTGGGAGGCTGAGGAGTTGTCATTCCCTTTTCTGAAAAGATGGATTTATTCAAAAAGCTATCTAATTGGATAGATAATTGATTAACTGAGAAATTATATTTTCAACAAAAAGCTGTCACCAGTCTGATAAAAAGCTTGTCCTTTACAGATTTTTGGAATATAGGGACAGATGTCTTCCAGTTATCATTTCCCAGCTGGAACTCTAAGAAACAAAAGAGTTGTAAGAGAGCATCATACTGTCAGGATGTGTTCAAAATGACTTTTTTTTTTTTTAATAGTCAACAACAACTGGCTGCAGCATCTGGCATTACTGTAGAGTTTTAGAATTGTTAATTCTGCTAACTTTAGGTTGGAATAGCATTGCAGACTGAAAACAACGTAGTTTCTCATTGCTTTTCTTTTTCCTTGAAAACTTGTTCTATTGGTTCCAAATGTGCATTTTATAGTTAAAACAGGAGCCTCAGAGTTACTGATTAAATACTTCGGGGCAACTGAAGGAGCCGGATATGGTGATGGCATTGCTTGTGTGGAAACAGGCAGCAGGAGTAATGTGTGTCCTCTCATCCCTCGTCCTGCAGCCCCCGAGGAGCTGCTGCAGGGAACCCTGGCAGCGCTTTGCCCTTCTCTCCCAGAGCTGTGGGACTCTGGCTCACAACAGCAGCACCTTCAGTTTTAACTGGTTCAGTGTTCTCTGAGCATCTTAAAAGGGCTTCTTCGATTCTCATTACCATGGGGTCCGGGGTGGCATGTGCGTTTGGATTTTAGGGTGCTGATTTCAAAGGTTTCTGACCTCACTAATGATATAGATCTGTACATAATGCACGACGGACTGGAATTAAGTCTATGACTGGTTAGGCCTTCTAGTATTCTGGAAAAAAAGAACTAAATAATACTTTTTAGGGGCATTCCACTTTTCTTTTGAGTAATCTAGTCTCCAGTCCTGTTTATGATGAGTCTCTGGAGTCTAGTGCTTCATATTCTTATGTTCTATGTTACTGTGGTACCTGGCTGCTTTTCATGCATATGCTCATTCGCATTTCAGATCCAGCCATCAAATATGTGTATAGTTCAAGGCACAGATTGAAAGGCCGGATTTGAAAGTTTGGTTTGGTGTTTGGTTTTTATTTTTTTTATTTTTTTTATTTTTTTTCTTTTGTTAAACCAGCAGAGTTAGTTTAAAATTTCACACGCAGAGTCTGAATGCCTTGCTGTAAATCAAAAATAGTTGCGTTCAAATGAGTGAAGTTGTGAATGGAGATTAAGATAAGTAATAGAAGACATAAATGATGTTCTCAAAAAATGAATGTTATAGAATCTCCCTCTAATTTTGTGCAGAAGAGTACTTAGTTCTTAAGACAATAACAAAAAAAAAATTAACTTCACTACACTGCAGGTTTTACGTTTTACACTTCTTAAACATGGACTAAATCAGCTGTGGTAAACATACTTATTACTATTCAATTTATTTCCCCGTGTCTTGAAGGAACCATGCTAATGTTTGGGCTTCTTAGTTTGTTTTGATTTCATAGCAGGGAATTGCATCCACGTAAGTGAGCATGCACTGAACAGCAATAAATCATTATTTCTCAGATGACCAATATCAGCAGGAATCTCATACACTTCCCTGCTGGAGCTGATTTCTAAATTCATTGAATAATTATTGGTGCTGCTTTTCATATGTGACAAACATTCTTCTCTCTGATTCTCTTAAGTCTTACAGCGATGTTCACACACAACCCAACATGGAGAGATTCTTATTTTTGGGATGTGGTAAAAGGAAGAATAAAGAACCTACATACATTTTAAAAGAGCAGCTTATAATATACTGGGAACTTTGTACTGTCTAGTTTAAGAAAAGAAAATCTGACAGATTATTTTAATAACTTTTTTAATTTTGTGGTTTATCAAAACACAGATATTTTATTGAAATGTTAATATTATAATGTAGTATCGTGAACTGTTTCTGTCATGAGGAATAATGTTGTCAATTTTAAATTATCATAACAAAAATGCAGTGGTACAGAGTAAAGTGTCTCTACTGAATGTAAAATTCGGTGAAGCTCCCAAGGTTTTAGCAACAGTTATGCAGATGGGTATGATCAATGGCTGCAGGAAATCTTATCTTTTGCTGTAGATCTAACACCAATTGTATCAGTGTCTTTTGGAGAACAGCAGTTGTTTTTATAATCTGGATCAGAAAAGCAATCTGAATTCCAGCTGGGCTGTGTGTCCGTGGGATTATGTTCTCAAAGCAGGGATGGGAACTGAGGGGCTCTGGAGCTGGGGCTGAGGAGGCCAAACTTATCCAGATCTCAGGGATGTTCATTCACTTCAGCTGCAATGAACGTCACCCCATCAGCACCACTGATGTGCTACCAGCTAGAATTGAGGAAAAGTGATTGATCTTCAAAGTAAAATTAAAAGGACAGTTCTTCACAATTTAAAAATAGATCTGTTATCAATGTTAGTTAAGTCCATAACATCTTTGCCTGTCAGAACAATACAACAAATTACTGTTTCATCAATCAAAGGGTTAATTGAATTTTTAAATAAAACATTGTAGAAGTTCTCTATGGAAGTGAGACATCAATTTGCTAGAGGGGAGAAATCCTTTAATAGCTTGTAATTTAAAAAGTTTTCCACCAAAATGAATTTATTGGGTATTGATTGGCTCCGAACTCAGTTTTAATACTGATTAAATATTACAACTTCATTTCAACACTCCTGCTAGCTATTTTTTTTCCCCTTCCCTCTTTTTTATTTTCCTCTCATATGAAAACCTGAGTAATTGGGTTAAATTAATTTAGAAGTCATGTTTAGGATAAGATAGGTTCAGTGAGAAAAGCCATTCTGTTTGCAGTGACTTTTCTTTCTTCCCTGTGAAATACTGTTCCTTTCTTAGCCCATGGCTTATTCCTTCCAGCCAGAGAGAGCAGTTCTTCAGATTCCCTCTTCTGGAAGCTGCTTCACTTAAAACTCTCCCATGTTTTCCCATGTATTTACCATATTATCTTTTGCTGCTCTCAAAGCCAAATCTTTTGAAACCAAAGCAAAATTTAGTTTTCTCAGGGCTCTTACAGTTGCACATTTCAGGATTTTAAACTGGCTTGCATAAACTGAAAAGCTGTGGAGTTGATTTATCATCAGTTAATGTGTTGCCCTCCTGAGTGACACAGGTGGAATGTTTCAGAGACTGCAGGTCTCTGGGGTTTTTTTTACCTCGCTTTATGTCCTGTGTTGCTGGCATCTCCTGTCTGTGTGCAACTAATGCATCAAACAGCAAAAATAAATCTCATTTTATTTCTCAGATTATTTAGTGAATTTCCAGATGACTTTTTAGTCACACTGTGGGAATGAAGAGAGAAAAGAGAAGTTATATACATAAATATGTTATACATCCCCACAGGTGCACACCAGTCAGCCTCAGGCAAGTTGTATCAATTAAAAAACTTGAAACTTAACTTTGCCCTCGTATCTCCTGAAGCAGTAATGCCTGCAGTGCCAAAAAGGAGGGGTTTGGTCCCCCCTCCACAGAGCCAGGCAGCACAGCTGGTACTGCAGGAGCTGGAGAGCTCCTGGTGAGGTCGAAGGCGGGGAAAGCAGAGGTGGAGCTGCTCTTAGTGAGAGGTATGAGAAACGAGATTGAGGTGGAGCTCTGAGGGGTTTGGTAAGGCTGGAGAATCATCCTGGGTACACAGAGAATGTGTCTGCTTCTTCAAGCTTTGTGCAAATGCAGCCTCATTTGAAGCACTGCTTTGTCTATGTTATGATGGAACTGAATTTCTTTATTTTTGTAATCATCTGTAGAAGATGTGGAAGTGTTTATTAAGAAAAGCTGTAATTGTTAAAACATTAATTAAATCACAGTGAAGAGTATTTGCATTTGGTGGTCTGTTAGGTTAATAATGACTCAAAATGAATGTGGTTGTTTGTCCTTGAACATTCAGCATAATGGGAAGTTTTTTCAGGTGTTCAGACTCCAAGATACAATTTTCATATCAGAAGGTGGTTAAGGCTTGTGGTGAAGGTAAAATAACTCCTAAATGGACACTGTGACATAATTTTTGTTCCTTTTGCGTACAAATGATTGACCCTGTCAGCCTGGCTCAGTGTTGCATTCCCCTGGAAAGCTGACTGTGCTGGCTAAGAAGGTGGATGAGGCAGCTAAGGAAGGCCAGAGCTAAACAGTCCTGGTTGAAAGGTTCAGGGTTAGTGCTGGGCTGTGTGAACAGCAGTGTTTGACACCTTTCAGCGCTGTCGTTCTGTGTGACTGTCTAGTCAACAAAATATTCTTGGGTCTGGGTAATATGTGAAGGTTGAGGTAGCTCTTCTGGTTGCGATCCCAAAGAGTTTTTTAAACTTACACTTTTTAGTACAGTTATGCAGGAAGGATTTTAAAATCTTCAGATAGGTGGAACGTGCATCTGTTTCTGCCCACAGTACATTGGTGACCCCATGCTGTGAGAAAGTCCTATCGGTATAATTTCAATAGATATAATCAAAATATCAGCAATTCAAATAACATTAGCTTATACCACTTATGCACTTTATGTTGCTTTTTGCCTATGTTTACATGACTCTGCATTTTTATTTTCCATATAATATCTTACACCTAAATGATTTGTTGGAAAGAGCTCTGAAATAAAATGTTACCATAACTTCCAGCACCCTACAAGCATCCCTAAAGAGAGCTACTCTTCCCAGGCAAGGTCTGTTGCTCCTTATCCCTTTGGCCTCACAGTCATTGATAAAAAAGTTGCAGCATTTTTGTTTCGTTTTTATGAGGGAATGAATATTTACATTTTCCTTTCTTTCATGCAGGCAGATAAACATGTAGAATGGCATTTCTTATCTCCTTTACATAGTGCCGTATTGCAGACACTCAGTGTTCCTGGGATGTTCAGGTTTGTGATACTTTTGGAAATAAATTTGGCAGCATTTCTTCGTACATCTTTTCCAGTAACAGCTGCAGCTTCTTTGCCTGTTGTGTTTTCCTTCTGTGATGGGTTGCAGTCAAGTGTAGTTATGGGAGATGGCTGCTTCCGCTTGTAAGTGTCGAAGCCAAGCAAGTTTTGGCTAAGTTTTTGCTCTTCTTTCTTCCTCTTTTCTTGTCATTCTCTCCTCTCTTGTATTTTGGCAGTGTGCTGTGGGAGCAATAGCTTCAGCAAATTTGCTACAGGGGAAAAGGCAGAAGCTGCCTTTACTGAGTATTGCGTAGTTAATACTGATGGACTTTTTCTGACAGTAAAGAGCATTTCAGATGTTAAATCTGTTGTGCAGTTTTAGAAATATTTGTGGTGTGCATGGAGGGTGAGGTCTTTTTCATCTCCTGTTCTCTGAGGGTAGGGCTTGGGGCCATGTGGTGGATGCAGAACGATGGGACCTGTCAGATCAGTGTGTTTGGCAGGTTCCTTTCCTCTCAGGGTTCCGCGTTCCCTGGAAGGAGAGGGAGTCAGGAGCGAGCGTGGCTGTGCTGAAGGGCTGCAGGTGGAGCCCAGCTCCCCTCAGGATGCTGGTGGGGGCAGGAGCTGCTGAGCTGGATGCCTGAGCTCAGCATGGGCGATGTGGAACCAGTGACCTTCAGAAGGGTGCCGGGGTTTGATGGCTGGGTGGTGGTGCCTGACATTCAGGGCAGTGTCAAGGTTGGAGGCAGGCAGTGCTGCAGATGGTGATTGCAGTCCTTGCTAGAAAGGATGCTTAACTCAAAATTTAATATCTGATGCTTTTAGCTCTGGGTGTGTCTTGATCAGCCATGTGTGTAAACCAGGATGATGACCTTCACAAAATGCTCAGCCATTAGTTAATTCAAACAAACGAAATGTTTGACCACTCGCAAGTACCGCAGAGGTTGAACGGGTGAAAAGGAAGGAGATTAGAAGCTTTATGTGTATGTAGAAATCACCAAGTTTAGAATCGTAATGCTATTCAAATGATTAATTTACATCCAGATGGAAAGATAGTTCTTTTTTATGCATAAAGTTACTGTGGCATACCAATTTATGCCCGCAGGCATAGGTGTGACAGGCAGCACCAGGTTCATGGGGTTTGTAATTGCCAGGGGTCTGTTTGTTCTGGTTTTGTATTTTCTCACTTAAAATATAGATAATAATAATAATGTCTTTATCGGTGACTAGGGTATCTTCATAATGCTACATTTTTTAATCCAAGAATTAAGAAATCTAGGCAAGTTCTTTCCGTTGCTTATCTAGTACACTAACTGTGTGTGTATATATATTTAAATGTACTGTACCAGCAGATAAGAAATCAAGCTCACTTTCTGGTTCAGATTTAATGGTTTACGTCAAGGTAAAATTTTCACAGTACTTAAGTGAGATTTTTTACATGCCATCAGATGCATACAGGAATTTCAGACTCCCACTAAAATTGATCTGTTTCCAGAATGAACATTGCCAAGTCATGTAGGTGCTTCAGAGCATTTTACCTTGTTCCTTCCCATACTTTATTGTTTATGTGCAGTGGCTTGCTTAAATAAATCTATTTCTGTGAATTCTTCTTTTTTCCAGAAAGATCTGTCAGAGGTCTCTCTTTTGTCCTGTACCATTATTCCAGATAATCTTCCCTTTTCCCTGCATAGCCTAAACAGGGAATACCTCCCCAAAACCATATCTCCAAAGCAGTTTGGATCTATCCCTGTGTAAGCTCTCCCATTTCTTAACCCACGTCTCAAATGGGGCAAAGCCAGTAGTCCCCCTTTTTTCTCCTCTGTACCAAGGGACTCAGCTCCCTCTCTGAGCAGTGGAGGCTGAACTGGACCAGTGGTTCTGCTCCCTCCCCCCAGGCAGCCCCTGAAGCATCACAGGGAGGGCTCTGCCCTGAGCTGGTGGCTCAGACAGGGCGGGTCTGTCTCAGGGTGGAAGAGCAGGGCACGCTGCCTGGCAGCCCTTACGGCAAACCTCGTGGGATGGGAGGCAGAGGCTTGGAGGAATTCGTCTTCACTCACAGGCTTTTTAACTGTGCAGATGTTACACTGACCAGTGACGGGGAAAAGGCTGCACACTGCAACTGAGAGTCATGAAGACAGCCTGAAATTTAAAAGAGTAGCTTCCTTTTACCTGCATTACTTGTGAAGATTTTGGCAGTGTATATTATGTGACTAGGTAATGGCTTGTAGTCATGGCTTGTAGTAGGGTCTAGCCTAGTGTTAAAAATTTGTCCCTGATGTCCTCTTACTTCATTTTTATTCAAGTAATTCAATTAATTAATTAAATTGTACTTCTTGAAATATAGAATTTTACATTTTAACAGTCCTCTGCAACTAAATTTTAATAAACATTAAATATCTTCTGACTTCACAAAACTAGAAGCCTAATGATAAGCAAATGTCTTGAAAAGCCTCACAGTATTTAGGAGTCCTTACATTTTTAGCAAGCTCTTTTCACTATAATCGGTAAGCTGCATTCTGCCTTTGATTTACTTTCTCTAACTACATTGATTTCCTTAGCCTAATATATATTTAATTTGTAGGGATGTGATTGAAACTAATATTACAGAGCTTTTAAAGGACAGTAAATTCCCGGCTATGTTTTATAGATTTTTTTTTTCTACTCCAAATATTTTAACCACTGAGGAAGGTATAATTTATCTCATTGTTAGATTTCCATGCATTTTTTATTTATTGCAAGTTAGGTTGCATTGAGATGGAGTGGTGTGCTCACATTTTTCAGACTGCATTCCAACATAGTTCTCTATTTGTAAACTGTTACCTGATTTATAAACTAGTTTTTAAGGGAAGTTCAGGCTGATACACAGTTCCTGAAGTTCCTTAAAGCTCAGTTGACTCCCAGACATTTGGGGTGTACAGCTGATGTGGCCCTTCCTTGGAAGCAAGGAGAGAAAAACTGCAGGATACCTGAAAAAATAATTTGTCCTTTAGGTTGTTTGGGATGTAATCTACAAGAAGGAGTTTGTTCCCAAATCTAAAGATGGACAGAGAAAAGTGGAGGCGAGTGTTGGCACTGCACGATCCAGGACAACCATAACTGGTGTGGATATCCAAGGTCATTCCAGCATTCTATACATGTTGATTAGCTTTTGTTGCCACCTACCAGTTTTCCTTAGGGTCATAAAGAATTTTCAATTACCTTAGTTCTGCCTCATAATGCTTGTTTTGAGTTTTGATGATTCAAGCCATGGTGGATTTAACACATACTGTGGATACCACAGGATATAATGACAATTTTATAGAATTGTACTGAAATTTGCATTTTGTAATTCAGATGTCTTAGCAATAAGATAAAATATGCCGTAGATTGTAGATTCCTATTGTATGGGAATTTTTATAGCTGTGTTGATAAACAGTACTGACATAGGCTGTGTCTTTCCCTGAGAAAGGATAACCAAAAGAAAGTTAAATAGCCCTGTCTGACAGCAAGAGAGAGCTCTCAATTGGAGGAAAGAGAATGAACTTTGAAAGGAGGAGGTTTGTGATTTAGCGTGGCTAATGTTAATTTGGGTTTAGGAAAAGAGATGAGGAAGTTACTCTAAGCAGAGGGGCTACACATGGCAAATGTACTCGATCAGTTTTTACTAAGTATGATAGAGAAAGTGAAGGAGGAAAGAAGAAGTGGCTTAGAAATTTCTTTTCCAGTCTCTGCTTATCAGCATGAAACATCTGCTGTGGTGGCAGCGGCTCCGCCTGACACCGAGCAGCGACACGGGGACGCTGCTGCTCACACCAGCACAACCTCTGGGCTGTGCTGCAGTGATTTACTGCTCGTGGGTGAGGTATGGGGTGCTGCAGGTTGAAATGGAAATGGTTCCAGTGAACTTGGATGAGCATCACATATGGAAATTAGCGTTGGCACAATTAATTTTTGTTTGTTAAAGTCTTAATGTTGCTAAGCTACAGAAAGAAATGGATCACGCTGAGGAAGTCTACAAGTTGCTGACTGTTTGCACAGAATCTTTTAAATATTACACTAATCCTGTGCTATAGCTTAGCTTTTATTTAGTGTAAATAAAATGGGTACTTTATGAAAAGCCACCATCTTAGTTTTAAAATATTCCTGTCTTTACTTGTTATGAGAATCCTTGTACCTATAAATAGCAAAACAGCTTTGCTTAGATTAGCTGCTTCATCAGAGGAGTTCCTGGTCAGACATGTACAGGCATGAACACGATCCACTCCTCTACAGTGCCAAAGAACAATACATTTTTATTTAAGACTTGCACAAGCTTCCATTTATAGCTAAATAAAGTAATTTCACGGACAACACAGCCCAGGTTCAAACCCACAAATAAATACAACTGAACTATGTCGTGTTAATAAGATTGTGTCCTAAGATGAAATGCTTAACTTATTCCCCCCATGAATTCCCAGGGCAGACGTGGATTATTAGAGCTTGAAATACAGAAGGTAAGTGCTTATGGTTTCATAGGCTGATGGAACAGCCAAAAGAAGAAAGGTGAAATCTTGACCTCAGGATGGAATAGAAGTCATCTACGAATGCTTCTTTTCCTCTACATCTCTCTCCCCCACTCTTCCACCTTAGAATGCCTTTTGATACTTTAGTAAAACTAAAAAGGGGAGCTTGATTTTTGTTTTTTTCTTCTTGTATTGACCGTAAATTTGCATGATGACCCAAGCTCATTTGATGTTGGAGATTGAAAATGTTTTAGGGAGGGAGTGAAGACAGACCTTTCATGTTTCTGTTTTTACTTAATCCTTATGTTTTGAAATGTTTATGAAAGCATTACAAAGTCTTACTATAGAGAGCAGAATTTGTCATATGATAATAAACGAGTTTCAATGTTTAAGAGTAGCAGTAAATGCATCAAATGTGTGAAGTACTTTTTTTGTTGTTTACACTTCTGACAAAAAGTAACATTAGAGCCTGAAAGTATAGTACTTGTTCTGAAAACCTCCTGCTGTTCTCCAGAAAAAATTTACAGCTCTCTTGCACTGCAGACACCTGTGTCTTTGTATTTTCCTGTTGCCTCCGCTTATTTGGCAGTGCCTTACTTTAGAGGACAGGGAGTATTCTGAACAGACACAGAATTTTCACCTGTGTTTCCTGAATGAAAGTTTACTCATTAGCTTAGAAGTGTTACAAAGTATAATGAAATAGATATGATTATGTTAGATTCTACGAAAGTGTCATTATCAGACTTTAATTTTATATGTTGCATCAAATATATGGGTTTCATTTCGGGGCATATTAGAGGAGATACATAGACAGTATCTCCTCCAGAAGTAATTAAAATTATACTTAATATTAAAATAATACATTAATTATTTCTGGGCAAGGTACTTCCTTCTAAAATGCATTTCTTCTTTTTAGCAGTGGAAAGCTAGTATTTAGCAGATAAGGACTTGCAGTAAAGTCAGAATTTATCATATAGCAAAGTATTACAAATCAATTATTTAAACCATTGTTATATTTTAATTCTATGAATATAATATCTTCCCAGGTGATTTATTTTGCAGATGCTTAGACATGCCATTCACTATCCCCTGGGAGCCGGACTTGGAAATCAATTTGTGGCTCTTAAATATTAGATAATTTTAATTTCCTAGAAGGAATAAGAACCCATATGTGCTAACAAATACATAGGTGAAGAGTCCTTGACGCTAAGGATGCAAAAAATCAGTCCATGGTTAGCACATGAGACAGCTCAGTCAGAGCCAGTAATGAACCCACTACACACACGGCGTGGTTTCAATTACAGCTTTATGTGAGTAGACGGCATGGTGCCAGAAACAAAAGATTGAAACAATTTAAATGCTTCTCTTCATGGTTCAGATACTTGAGCCTCCGGTTTCTGTTCCCTTATTAATGTTCACTTTTATCTGTGCAGAACTCAGGCTTGGAAAATAGGAATTCACTGCTTGAATATGTAGAATGTCATCTTGTTAAAGGATGCTGTAGTATGATCTGGTAATATATCACTTAGTTAATTATTTGCTGTGTGATAGTTGCCTTCAAGGTTTATGTGCTCAAGGTCAAGAACTATATCTAGAAATTGCTAATTTGTCCTAGTCAAAATTAGAGAAGTTCTTCTAATAGGCAGTTAGCAAAATAAAGGTCGTAGTCCCCTCTTCATATAATTACTTAGCAGTTAAATCACTTACACCTCCAGCAGTGTCATCTCTTCGCCACCTCCACAACCTGAGGGAGGCAGGGAGGGAGGCAAGTGCCTGTGTCTGTAGGAAGCTGTAATCTCTGTCCCTCTTGTTGAAGGTGTCTCACTGCCCGATGCTCTCTGAGAAACAGGAGAGTCATTGTTTCCGTGTGTGGAGATGCACGGAGCAGCCCTTGCTGCTGCCCTGTCAGGCTGCCAGCCACGCACCAGCCTCGGGTTCGCCTCGGGTCAGGCCAACAGGCACTGGGAGCCAGTCACCACAGTGCTCCAGCTCCTGCAGGTTATTTTGGGGATGGCTTATGGGAAAGCCTGGAATTGGAACGTCTTGGCAGGCTCTGTGCCACCAACCATTAGCTTTTTCAGGCTTGTACCTCCATGGGTGTGATGAGGCACTGAGATTGCAGAGCAGCTGGTTTTTGGCATTGCCAAGCACTTCATGGAGGAGACTCTGAGCAGAGCCACCTGTCCTGGAGGCCCAGCAAAGAGGGACGTGGTGGCATTGAGGTGTGCAGGTCTGTCCTAGAGACCTCTGCTCTGTTCATCTCTATTACAGAGCCAATGGCTCAGGAAGGGAAAGAGAATGACTCTCTTTATTAAGCACTCTGAGATGTTTTCTAAAGACTTAGAGCACACTTTTAATGGAAGCAAGGCTTTCTAATAGCCCCAATTTATTTATTTCTTTTTTAAACAGGCTGTTTTGGGCATAATAGATTTTCAGTTGTAAAGCTTATTAAAATGGAAGAATAGTATAGTCAGGCTTCCAATTGCCACTACACTAAACTATTATTGTAATGATTAAGCAAAGTAGGAATTGTAGAGTATTTAGTATGTTTCTTCCAATGAGATAATTTAATGTAACTGAAGGTATGCAGATGTGAGCAGAAGGTTTGCCTTGATGTGTAGGTTGGTAGTTAGTAAAGCTCATTTGCTTTGTACAGTTAAAACAAATTAATAAAAAGATATCAGAAAGGTAAATATCTGTTTGTATACCTGTATTAGCATTTTACAACAACACTTGCTTTATAAAATAAGCTATGTTGATGCTTATTAAATGCAGTGATCCGTATTTGCATTAAAAAGTTAGATTGTATTCCATCCAACTAATTTTGTCAGTCTCTCAAAGTTGTTTCTGTTTAATGCCACCATTATAAAGGACTCCTTCAAGATTTTCTAGGAATCACTCATGGGTTTGCCATTCCAACATGCCTGCTGTTATCACTATTGCGCTGGTTTGTATTCTCATCCTGGAAGATCTGCCTGCCACACGTGACCTATCTCATATAATCATTTGACATTCTTGAGCCAGCCTTCTCAGCCTGGATGCATCCTCACTCCGTGAAAAGTGGTTCTTGCTGCCAGAAAGTATTTCTTTCTTAAAATACTTCCTCCCTCCCCCCAAAAACAGCAGTAAAATACCAGAAATGCCTGGATAAATAGGGGTTTGGGGGATGCAGTCTATTGCAAATGTTAATACTGCCAAAAATAACATCATCTTTTCAATATCTGATTTCCCTTTTATTAACCTTGCAACAGTAGGCCTTGTCTTCAATATTGCTGTTCTTTTCTTTATTCTTTTTTTTGTAAGACCAGACCATAACCTGACATCTAAATCTTTTCAATCTCAATTTCTTGTTCTCTAGTTATCTCAATTATTTATTCAAATCGTGGTGGTTGCTTCCTTGAGCTTATTGTCTCTGTTTTCTAAATTGACATCTATCATTAATACTGCAACTTCAATTCGATATGAATTTTCATATCTTGAAATGGGGAATCAGGATGAGAACTCTGGTTCATCTTTGCTAATTTAAACTAGATCTAACTATTTTTTTTCTTGTTCTTATATGTAAAATATAAAATAAGTAATTTAACTATGTGGTTCTTTGAACTCTTCTGTAAAATAGAAAAGGTTGAGGGTGAAAATATATAAGTGAACTGAACTGTGGAGGTCCTTGTGGAATGTGAAGTGTGTTTGGAATTAAGACTTACACCTTCATATCAAACTTATGTCTAAACTTTCTGCACTAACCTTCCTTTCATAGTATTTATTGCAGTCAAGCAAAAAAGTTCTGCACAAAACACGTAATTCTCAGTTTAACTTTGGGGAAAAAAATTACTTTTACTTTATAAAGTAAAACATCAGTTTAATTTTTACTAGAAATATCAAATTAAGATAAAATGGATTCATCTGTACTTCCTAAAACAAGAGAGGGAAGTAACAGAGAAACAAGGCTCTTTGTTCTGTGTGAAAGAGAATACTTAATCACACATCAGCACAGAATTAAAAAACATAGCAATACATGAAAGTATTCTTTTTTTCTTCACTGAACAAATTAATTGCCAGCAATGGAAAGAAACTACAAAGTGATGTTTAAAAATAAAAAATACATATCTTAAATTTAATAAACAGGCACTAACACAGTTGAAATGAAGCTCCAAAAATCAGCTAGCAACTGGCAATTGGTTTTGGGTCTCACCAGCTTTAAATACATATCAAACAACTTTCTTGTAAAAGAAAATTTGAAAGAGTAATTCTACATGCACGATTTTCTGAGACAGACTTGGTGCAAAAGCTGCTGTATAAATGTCAAATGGACACTCTTCCAGCTTAATTCATTTCATAGCTGAAATCTGGCCAATCTGGAGATCTCAAGCCAACTATTAATATTCCTTGTAATGTTCCTCATAATATTGTTGTTATGCTTTTGTGAAACAGGTAGGAATAATCTTCAGTGTTCACAAGGAAGTAGCATTTGTCTATTGCTAGATATGCTGACAAGTGTAGAAGAGGGCTAAAGGGAAGAAATTATTACCAAGTGTGTGAGAAGGATGCAGGATAATTACCTCCTTATCCCCTTCTACTGACCTACAAGACAGCAGGATGTTGCACACATATAAGGGATATAAGCTTATCTTGCAACTGGAAGTCTCTGAGAAATTGCAGTGTTTCTGCTGTGTAGTCATATCCTTCTGCCTTTTTTGGGGGGTAGAATGACCTTAAACATGATATTCAAGGAATGACCACTGAAGTTAAATCTGTCCTGCAGACACATTCATTCAAATCCACTTGTAAAATAGTGGTTTTGTTTTCTAAGATTGCCAGTATAAAATAGAAAATGTTTTCACCAAATGCTGGAGTCTGGACAGGGCTGAAAAAGGTCCTTCAGGGAAAAAAAAAAACCTTTAAAAATTCCTGATGAACGTATTGCTGGTACATGTTTTACACCTCCAGCTTCCCAAAATGGCCCAGTTATGAGAGGGGAGGTGTAGCTGGGGCAGGGCTGGCCTTGGAAATATCGAATGTAAAATAACCCAAGGGAGAGCAGGGAGTTGATCTGCAATTTATGGAGATGAAAATTAGAATTGAATATTGAAACATTTTGGAACTTATCCTTATTTCTGTGTCTTACTGATTATATTGGGAGTAAGTTGTCGGTCATATTTGTCTTCTGGTTGTATTCAAATGTAGAGAACATCTTTCAGTAACAATAGTGTCTGAGATGCACATAAAAAGAATTTGAGCTGCCGCAAATTTTCCCCTAAACACATAAATGCGAAATGTACATTTAATTAGCTTTCTCTCCTTTTTTAAGCAGTTTTTGTGGCTTAAATACTTACCTCTAACATGGTGCTGGTATTTTTAGCAGCGTAGTTCGGGGGTTTTTACTCACTGTCATACTACACATGGTTCATCACACTACAGTAGATCAGAATAGATCGGATCTAGCTGCATGACTAAAATTTTGTGCCAAGTTAGCCTGTCTGAGATGGCAGTTTAATTGTGCTGAACCACCTTAATACTTGAAGATAGCAGTTTATTAAAGGAAAAAAAAATTTGGCAAAATGGAGCTTTGTGTGTTGTTCACAGGCTGGATGACTAATGGGGATTCACCTTTCTATTTTAGTCTGTTACTCTTCACTGAACAACACTCATCAGCTCTCCAAGGTGTGTGTTTTTTGTGGTCTTCAATCAATACTATTTATAGCAAATCAAAATTTTGCTGTGTGGTTTAGTTTCAAGTATTTGTTTTAAACTAGCAAATGGGTTGGTTCTGACTTCCACTAGTCAGGGCTGGTAGCAATTGATGAGAAACAGATTAGATTACTGCTTAATGATGACGTCTTCAAAAGCCCTGGAGTGACTGAAGAAGATAAGTCCCAGGGAAAATCAATGGGCTCAGGCTCTGGAGACAGTTAGGTGAGAAGAAAATGTTTCTGTAATGACCTAAATGGTCGTTCTCTCTCATGGTCTCTCAGTTGTAATATACAAGAGAGAATGGGTCTGTATAAAAATATCCAGCATCTCTGAGCATCTTAAGGCTGTTAAAAGGCTGAGTGGTAGATGTTTATCTGATTACTATCTCCTGCTCTTACCTAACTTCAGCAACGATGGACTAAAGCGTTTCTAATGTAGAAGCTGCGGGGAAAAGAACAATGAAAAAAAAAACCCAAGCCCCCCAAACAAAACAAAAAAAAATACCCTTTTAATAGAAGTAGTGGCTGTGCAGGTGACAAAGAATAAAATATGTGTTTAAAACCATACACGTTATTAGCTAGTTCCTTGGGTTCTTGGTTTTATCATCTTTAAAAGCTTGGGATTTAGTACTCGTGCTCATTTTAGACATACATTTGGTGTGTGTTCACATCATACTAAAAGGACATTATTTTCTCTTAGAACTTGCCAGGCATCACAGATTTCTTATTTCTGGGTGGTGGTTTTCAGTTCACTCCTCTTAATCATTTATGTGGTTCTTGGGTTGGTTTTCTGTGAACCCTTTGAGGAATTCATTGTTCTCCCTCCTGGCCTATTGAGTATCAAGAATAAATGTTCACTGTTACTGGGCTGATGGCACAGCATTCAGATAGTGAGGAGGAGGAAAAAGGGAATTTCAGTCCTGGTAATGTTTTTCAAGAGAGGAATTAAAGTTTTTCAAGACAGAAATGATCAATCATGTTTATTATGCTGGACAGTGGTACCAGTTTTATGTTACCCTGATGTTTCTCTCTGCCTCATGAGGTTCATTGAGTCACACTCCTGTGTCACAGACGTTGAACAAATTAAGGCTTAGAACTGTATTTTCTGCCCTGTTCTCATGTGGTACAGCACAGGAAGTGTTTCTAGTCTTCCATGTTCTCTGAACTTCTGCCTTCTTCTTGGTTTCTGTTTTTGTACAATGTTGAGTTCCTGTCAGCCATCTACTGGATATTTGAGGTTAGGGTTTTTAAGCCTATATTTGAACTCATGCTGTGGGATTTTTTTCATTGCAATGACTCAGGAAAGCTCTGTGGGCAGATAAAATAGAAATTCATTGGTTTCTCCATTGGATTAGAAACAAGAAGATGGGGGCCTGGCTGAGTAAGGAGCTCTACTGGAATACTGGGTTTTGCATAAAAAGAAATGCCCATAAACTGGGTGAGAGTAGTCCCTGTGGCATGATGGTTAAATAGCATCAAAATTGATGAATGGATTTTCTTGCTGCAGTATCACTTTGATCCACTGTGATGAGCCCTTGTGTTACAGACTGGAGAGGGCGACAGAGATCTGGGAAGAGATTTGTCCAGGCTGCCTGAGGCTGGCATGGAGTAGGGAAGGGAAGCTGGGAGTTAGTCTTCAATTCTAGCTGAACGTGCTGCTGCTCAGAGCGTCCTGCGTCTTTGCATCAGACCAGCTCCATTGCAGAATGAAAAACTTGTACTTTCTGATAGTGTTTTATGTATTGTTGTGTTGAACATTTTGAACCAACGCTTCTAACAACAGGGGAAAGTGTGTGCAGCCTCAGAGATCCAACTGAAGGGCCTGATGCGTAAAAGTAAACCTTACCTTAATTGCAGCTTGCTTGTCAAGGATGGATGCTTGAAACAGAATATTCAGTGGCTGTTCAGGTGTCTTCTTTTTTGTCTAGCTTCGTACATTGACCTTCTGTCGTGGTTTGACGCTGGCCCAGCGCCAGGCACCCACGAGAGCTGCTCACTCACCCTCCCCTGCCACAGCTGCCACACTTCAAGAGCAGAACAGGCTCAACTTAAGTTGTGAAGCAAATTTATTACTAACAGAATCAGAGCAGGATAATGAGAAGTCAAATAAGCCCTTAGAACGCCTTCCCCCCACCCAGCCCCTCCCTCCTTCCCACCGACAGCGCTGGGAGGCAGGGCAGGGGGGTTTGGTCAGTCTGGCACTGAGATTCTCTTCTGCTGCTCCGGGAGAAGAGTCCTTCCCTGTGAGGCCGTGGGGTCCCTTCCCACAGGAGACAGTTCTCCGGGAACTTCCCGGCCTGGCTCCACTCTCACCAGCAGCAGCCAAACCGCCCCTGCTGCAGCGTGAGCCCCTCCCAGGGCACACAGTCCTCCCAAAACTGCTGCGNTGTCCATCCTCAGAGCCATCAGCCATTGGCTCTGCTGGACACGGTGGAAGCTTCCAGGTGGTTCTCACAGGAGCCACCTCTGTGGGCCCCCGGTACCCAAAACCAGGCCTGGCCAAACCAATACACCTTCTTATTCCTCTTGTTATGAATTCAAATTCTGCTGGGATAGGAATTGTAGTGAAGATTGTGACTAATTTCATGATCTTGCCAGTAGAAATCATTCCATGTCATTACCAAGGGATGAAAGCATCTGAATTTGTGATTTTAGTCAATGTATCAAGTCATCTGGCTACCTGAGTATTAGCTGTGATACACTTGCTGTTACTGCACTGTTGCCCTTCTATAACATTTTAAATGCTGTTGTAAGAAAGGTAAATGCACCTACAAAAACGGGCACAAAAGTGAAGAATTCTGAGGATTTTTTTTTCCAAAGAAATGCTTAAGGCTTTTCTTTCTTTGTTAAAAATAACATTTTTATTTTAAGTTTGAGGGGGCAAATTTGTTTTGGTATAACTGTAGCCTACTCTTGTAGAAAAAAAAAAGATGAATCTGGAGAAACACTTCCGGTAAAAGTAGGGGTTCCTCTTAGATGAGGAGTACAAAAGCTAACATTTGTTGAAATGTAATGATTCATTTGAATGACCAATTTTCGTAATAGTTTTTTGGGTTTTTTTCTTACAAAGATCACAAAATGATTAATAGGTTGATCCAGGCTGCATTCTTATTATAGTCTAATTCTGCATTATATATTCTCCAATGTCAAAGAGCTAAAAGTTCAAATTGGACTCATTTTCATTATCAAGTTAGGGGTGGGGAACTGTAAATTATTCATAAATCTGTTCAAAGGAAAGTGAAGAAAGGTTTTTAACATGTCTTGAAGATACTAATTCATATCATAATTTCAGTATGTGGAGCTGACAGCCAATAGCAGTTTTCAGACTAAGACTAGATATCCTTTCACCATTCACATTCCTTTCTGGTATTAGCAAGAGACTGATTTCTTTCAAAGTAAATTACCCTAAATGTATGTAATCCTATTTTTGCTGGAAATATGGACAAACTAGTTAAATTTAATAAGAGAACCAGTATGGATACTCTGTGTGTGAGCATGTGCTGTGATCCAGAGCACGATCCTCTGTCACGGTGCTCCCTATGGTTCTCATAGGTCGTGGTGGTCGGGCACCTCTCTGGGTTTTGTGGTAGATATTAAAAATGTGTGTTAGGAAAGTAATAAGAGGATGAGTCTTATTTTGACAGTTCATACATCCTTTTAAAAATACCTGATATGTGTATGGAACAGGAGAAATGAATTCAAACCAGTTTGTGTGTGTTTTCCTTCATGTCCCTTGTAACATTTATCCTATTTTGTCATAATTTAAACACGAGTTAAATGCTCTGCATTCTTGAAAAGCAAGCAAGCGAAGCATGCAGATTTGTTTCTCACCATGTACATTTTCTGACCAACTGTCATCAACACATTTAAACTGTGCTTCATATTGCCTTGAATTAGAGATTACATTCATGCATAACACTGTGATCAGTTAGGCTGTATTCTGAGCTCAAATTTTCTTAAAACTTTGCTAATTCTGTTGATTTAGTGCAGAAAACTCAGAGGAAAAAAAGGGTCAGTTTATCTGAGACCACATGTCGATATTGTAGAATCATCTAAAGCCATGTAGAGAAGATATTTAACAAAATAATAAGCTCTGAAATAAAAGCAAAGCAGAAAATACCTCATTTTTTTTCTAAGGTAAAGTGAGTTATGAATTTATTTTTACACATATGTGTAAAATAACACACACACACATGATATTTTAAATGCCTGCATATTCAGCTTTCTGTGAGTCACTTAAGTGTTGTGTTCCTGCTTTGAATATCAATAATGACAAGTTTCCTGACATCTGGGTTAAGGTGAAGCTATTGTATCTGTCAGTTAACCTCTTTTTTGTCAGCCTGCCATGCTGATAATTTTGTGTACGTGGCACAGTCATTAAGGTATTCACTGTCCTCTGGCAGAATGAAAATTCAGGTTTCCCATTCAGTATGAAGACATTTTTTATTTTCTATGCAAAATCTTTATGCTATTCTAATTCTAATATATAAACTATATCCTAAGCTGTCCGACAAAGGCATAGAAAACATTCTTCCTTCTTCACGAGTGATAAATTTTGCAAACTTTATTAGTAAGTACAGCAATAACTATTTACTTAGCAGATATTATCATGCAAAGTTCATTTCAGTGACAATATTAATGAGAAGAAGAAACTATGAATGCCATAAGTATATTGTGAGGTATTTCATAAATATATAAAATACTTCTGTCACTTTATACTTGTTTTCAACATATTTCACTTCTTTACAGCTTGCATAATAAATTAGTGACTTTTAAATGTGTTCTCCCATTGCTTGTGGCATCGTGTAGGTTATTTGGTTTAAAGTAATTATGCTTCATCACAGATTTATGTTCCAGTCAGAGATTCAAACACTGTTGAGCTCTACGGTGTATGAATGATTGCAAATTTTCAAAAGAGAAGAGTTTTTGAAGGTGTCTGTGTGTTAAGTTAAATTTTTGAATTAATAGGAACATCAAAGCTCTAGCATCTGTGTCAGAGAAGGACCTCCACAGAACTGCTGTTTGAAGCCTTTCATTCTTGACCTCCAGGACTGTAATAAACTTTTAAATAATTTCCAAGGACACTTCAGATGCTCTGTCAATTAAACTGCCATGCAAGCCATTTTCCTGTTGGCCTGTAGCCATTATTTAATACAGTCATTAAAATCTAGTTTTAGGAGATACGGTATGACACATGAACTGTTTTCATTAAATGGATTTCCTATCAGAAAAAAAAAAAAAAAGGCAAAAATAAAGGGAGGTAGAATAATGATTAAAAAAAAAAAAAAACAAAAACCTAAAAAACCCAACCAAAAATACTGTGATCTTCTAAAGGAGCATTTTAAGAGAATGTACTCCTTGGTTACACTGTGCTTTTGCAATCAGCTCATAGATGGGATACGATGAAAGTAAATGATGAGCTTAGAAAGACATGTAATACTAAAAGACCCTACAAAATTAAAAATTAAAAATCTCATAGTGAATTCTCTTGCCATTCTGGAAATCCTCATGTGGAGCATGCAGTACTGTGGACATGATGTAAGATGGGGCTACTAAAGATTCTGTTGTTTTAAGATGTATTTCCACTGTTGCAAAGCAGAATATTGTGATGAAACCAGAATTCTTTCTTCTGGAAGAAACTTTTTGAGGTGCTGTGTGCAGCAGGACAGAAGGCAGTGGTGTCTCACTGCTGCTGCAAGAATTGATAATAACGAAAGAAGAAGAGGAGGAGTTGAGTGCTGTTCCTTCTTTTGTGACTCTTGTGACTTCAGAGATATTTTGTAGTCTTTATTTCTTTTCCCCCTTGTATGAGTTGTAGGGTGGCAGGAGCAGCAGTGATACCTGCTAACCACAAGATTGCTTTGGGCTCTAAGACATCGGTGTGTGAATTTGTTCAGTGTCCTTGAGTGGACTGTGCTGTGCATCTGCACACCTGGTGCTGGCCGTGGTTAAGGGCTCCGGACACACCTGGCACGGGGGCTGCAGTGCTGGTTCCCCTCACGGGCCTGCAGGAGTTCTCTGTGAGAGGGTAACACCTCTCCAACTCACCTCTGGCCTGGGTAAGAGTACTTCAGTTCAAACACTGGTGGCGCTATCCAAGTAGGAGATGGGGAGACATCTGATAATGTGCCAGTAATGTTACCTGTGCTCTGTTTTCAGCAGAAGTTGAACTTTATTGAGGCTCCATGTTGCTTGTGCAGATAGGTTGATTGAAAGAGAGCTAGAGATGATCCTGTCAGGAAGAGAGGGGGTGGTATGATGGCACACATAGCTGAGAGAATCCTTCAGCAGCTGGTCCGCTTGTCCTCTTGGAGGCAAAAAGCCCTAAAACAACAAAATAAACAAACCTCACCAAACCAAACAAATGCCCCATACCATTGGCACTTTCTTGTTTTCAAAGTTTGGCTTTTATTTCTGGCCACAATTGACAGCATGTATGAAGAGAATTCTTTGAAGCTTGCACTCTGCCTTATGATCTTGATATAGTTCTTCTCTTCAGCTGCGTGTGTGTGTGTTTATGAAGGCCACAGTTTCTAAACTTTAAAATTGAAATCAATAAAGCTATTTCCCTGGTTCTGAAATAGCAGCAGCTGATACCCTGTTCATTTGGGAATGGAAATCTTACTTCCTTTCTGGCTTTATGGGAGCTTTAGAGGGCTCTTGAGCAGTGAACCCCATCATGCTGATCTCCTCAGATGGGCTTCAGAGTTAAGGCCCCATGTTTTATTCCCTGTACTTTACACTTAAATTTGTTGTGCAGCATAGCAGAGGTTTTACAGTCAGGTTACCAGGAATTGTGTCAGGTTGTTGTGCATTGCCTCCTCCCTCCCTCTCCTGCCCACTGAGACTCAGATACCTGGGTCCTACCTTCTGGAATAAGTGCAGCCTTCTGTCATTTGCTGTACAGCAGAAAATCTGCTTTATGCTGGATACTACAGAATTATTTTTATTTTATTTTATTTTTTGGTTTGCTGCTCAGTCGTTCAATTGGTTGATTTTCAAAGACAATATGGAGGAGTGTGACTCTGTCCATATGTATGTATTTATTATTGCAGGCATTAATCTCTTGCTTTGTGTAGTTTAGTTCACACCACCCTGCCTCTCCATGAAGTTATCTTTCTTTAAGCGATTGGATTCTGCAATCTGCTGCTTATTGCATCCTCAAAAGCGTGATATAAATTCAAGTCAGGGACATTGTACTCTAGTTAAGGGACTGAGAGGATCGTAAAGAAAAATGAGAGGTATAGCAAATGTGTTTCCAATCTCTGTAGTATATATAATAGAAGGTTTTATTCTGCAATTGTCAGAGAGGATCTCATTAGAGCTCAGACTTTCCTGTTCCTGAAAAAGTTCTCATGTTGGGTACTTTAAAGGGAAGAGTTCACAGAGTTAAGATTTAAGGGCATAGGCTCCCTTCTAATACAGGGAACTGTGATCACAATGGACTGAAAAGTTCATAAGCTGTTTTGAAGGCAGTACTAATATGTACAGTTTGCTTTATTCAGAAGCTCCTTCGTGATGCAAGTGCACCTGCAGAGCTGCAGGAGGAAAGGAATTTTCCATTCCATTGTCATCCGCTGCCTCCAAAGGCAGCAGCCTAAAAATAATGGACTGGATCAGCTTTAACTTGATGATTTTTTTTTTTTCTTTCAAATAAACTTTCCAAGGCGGGCTGAAAGGTTTAGGAACACAAACCCCTCAATTTGAGTAGCCCAGTGGAGGGGAGTTTCAGCCTTTGAGGCGTCCAGAGCTGCCAGCTGTCCCCATGCTCTGAGTCAGAGCCCCTCTCCAGCTGCAGCTGGGGACCGGGCTCACCTCTGCTCCTGCAGCCAGGGGCAAGGCTTCCACATGCTAACCTGCACCCCTGGGTGTGCTGGAAGTACTGATAAGGCTGTTACGTATTTTAGAAAACCTGGAAAAACTAATAGAGAAATCTGAAAAACCCATATTTGGATCTCTTGATCCAAGAGATCTTGTTCTAAGCCTAACAGCTGGAATAAATCAATTGTCCCTTAGAATCTGTCTCCCAGCAGTGTTTCAAAGAGAAACAGGTGTCCCCAAACAGTACAGGTTTGAGTTCTTAAATAACATATTGAAATGGAAGTCAATTTAATAATTAGATATATAAACCAAGAAAGGGAAATGATGGTTGGAGTTTCTGGCCCAAGTTCAAGAAGGCTTCTAACTTTGAAAATTGCATTTTTCAATTTTTATCATTTCAGTCTACTATTTTTTCTTGCTTTCCTTTTCTGTTCCTTGTCTCTTCTATTGACTTGCTGAAATGGTTTATTCGTAATATTTTTTCCCCTTTTATTGAAAAGTTCAAAGTTTCCTTTTAAAAACCCTTCTATTTTTAATGTATAAAAATATTAAAGCTCTTTGTCCCAAAGCAAGCTGTCCTTTCCCAGGTGGATGCATGTGTGTTTGGAGGGAAGATCCTTTATGCTGCTGCTGTTGTTTGGAATTGATTCACATCATAACACGGCAAAATATTACTGACTAAGCCGAGTAGCTGGGCTTTTTTCTTTAGTTTGGCTGTTCTTCCAAAAAACCATTTAAACATCATTTTTCTCCTTGCAATAGGCAACCCTTTATCAGTAGGGTGGTTTTTTTCTAAGCTAAAAATAAAAGAAAACCATACTTTTCTGATCTGAATTTAAACTGTTCTTTCAGGTCTTACACATATTCGTGTTGATGATCTTGTTAAACCTTTTCAACAAATTAACATTATGAAAAAAAAAATATCAGCACCCAAACCATGAGATTGGTCAGCTTTGGAGAGGCCCAGCTCGAGCCTGACAGAGTGAACACTTACCATATGTTTGATTTTAAGGAACATTTTGATAGTTTCCTATGATAGTTTCCTAAATGTATTTATTTTAATTCACAGATGGATATCATATTTAGCCAGTGTGAGAATAATCTTTGAAAAATCTGTTGCTTTTTAAAGTCAAATTTCTGAACTTGAAATATACTGACAGCATATCCGACAGAATCCTGGAAGCTGATCCTGGTGGATTAGGGCACCTTGTTCTAATATGGAAAATAGTTTTAAAATTCCTAATTCAATGTATTTTGGGATAATGATTAAATGCTGCTTGGGCTTGTAGTGATACATCTACTTATTTACTTAGAGATCTCTCAGCTATTCCTCCTAACTGCAGGATGAAGCCATTATTGCAATCATTTCCAAAGTTCTAAAGGACAATTTTCACTTATTTTACTAATTTTTTTAAATTCCAATTTCATGCTGTAATACCTTTAGAAAAACAAAAAAATGCTTTGTGTTGGAGGAATGAGCGGCTCTTAGTTGGTTTATGGTCATAGCTACTGAGGTAAATTTTCTTGGATATGCAAAAAAACATGAAATAAGACAATCTTAACTTGGGCTAGAAAGCAAATAATTGATTAAAAAAAGCAAATAATGGCATGAAAGGTGGAGACTTGAGCTGGAGCAGGTCCTCTGTCCGTGTCTCATAAATGTGTGACAGTCTGCTGGGAAATGGGCTTGGTTCTGGCACTGGGGGGGCAGTGGCTGTGGGCACTGGGCACCTCTGCCAGGAGCTTTCCCCAGGAAAATGTGCATAGATATCATTTCCTATTCACACAGGTGACAAAAGGATCTTTCTTGCTCTGCGGTGCTGCATGTTAGTCTTGAGTAACTACATCATTTTGGCTAAGGGAATGAAGGCTCAGAGGGTTGCTGTAAACATTGGATTGGTCAGCAAGTGGCAGACTCATTGCTGTGGGAGAGCACTTCTGTGGGAAATGACTAAATCCAGAGAGAAGAGCCTGGACGGGGATCAGGATTGACATTTGGGCTTGATGATATAATGAGACTTTAATAAGCCAGTAACAGGCAGCCTCACAAAATGAAATGAGCAAAGATTGCAAACACAGAGATCAGTTCCTTGGATCTTAAATACAGAAATTGTATTAATCTGTATTGATAAAAATTAATTGCTTATTTTATGTGGTCCAGATGTAATTATAGATCAAGATAACATTTCTTAATAAGGCAACAGAGCCTTTCAAATTTCAAACCTTGTGAACTGTTGCAGCCCTGGCTTCGGGAGAGCTGGAGCAGAAGTTCTGTTCCTTCTTCATTCATTCTGGCTTTTCCCCTGCCCTCTCCCTCTCATGGGCTGCCTGTGCCCTTTCTGCCTTGATTCCATTTGTTCTGGACTGCTATACTGGCTCTGGGGTCCTTGTATTTAGGCCTGAGTTTAAAGTCTCTCAGTACTGAAGGTTTATGGTACAGTGCTTTGATGGCCATATCAGGCCTCCAGAAACTTTTATTTTCAAATTTAAGTTCAGTAAACTGACTTTACTGCTAGTCATGTATAAGTATGCACAGGTTTATGGTTGGGAATATGCTCTGCAGACCCAGGCTTACTGCAGTCCCTTGAAAGATGGTGGTACTGGAATCCTTCCCAAGAACAAATCAATGTCACAGGGTCTTAAATCAGCAGAAATAAGGAAAATAAAGAAGTGAAACTTTTGTAATAATGTACCATTTCTTGTCTATTAATTTCTGAAGATGTCATCTCAGGTCTTATAACGTTATTTTATTATAGCATTTTTACTGTGAAATGTATAGGAGGATTGCACTGTGAGCTGTTAATTATAATTTTTTTAATAATGTTTGAGTTTTTTTTTTCTCAGCAAGTGTCAAGTCTTCTAATTCAGGTCTTGTTTACTCTGATTTTGGTTTATCTGGACAATAACTAATGGGATTGCAGGTAAACATAGTCCTAAAAAAATGAACAGGGTTTTTTTAAAAAACAAACAAACAAACAAACAAACAAAAACACCTAACAAGCAAACAAAAAAAAAACTGTCCAAAATTTAGGTGTTAATTTATAGCAAACAGGTCTGAGGAAAACAACAAACAGATGCCCTCCACAGATCACTGGAGATCCTTTTTCCTCTCTGTTGCTCAGCTTCAATTTTCTGTGAAGTCACTGTTGCACTTCTTTTCTGATTGCCCTGGTATTTTAAGCTTTCTGCCAAAATAGGTGCTGAAGATCTTTTGTAGAACAGAATGTGAAAGAAAAATAACACTTCGAGGTACACTAAAGAAGAAAAAAGATCATAGCCAACACTTTGTCCTGGGCTTGAAAAAACTCTTTTTTGTGCACATTAACCTCAGCACACCCCGTGTGTGCTGTGCACGTGAGCTCTTTGGGAAGGCAGGGCTTGTTCAGAAGGCTCTGCCTGGGGTTTTGCAGTGTATATTTTACATGTAACACCCCTGAGTTTGTCTGTTTCCTTCGTGCGTAAAAGCTATATCTGAAAAACAGGAAGGTTATATTTTAAAAAAACCCCAAAAGTTACTTTAATTCGGTTTGCAACATTTTATTCCAAAATTGATGTAAAAAGTGCTTCTTCTTAGTCATGCATTTATTTGACAGCTCTAAGGCATTTTCTCCCTGAAACACTACAGGTACATCAAGGATAAATAGAGATTTTGAAAAATATATTTTTTTAATTTGTAGAATTATTGTGTACTTGTTTTTTCTAAAATCTTCTCAGACTTCTCTGAGTTCATCAAATAAATTGAGGGGGGGGAAAAAAGAAAAAGAAAAGCTTATGAAAAAAGAAGTGCTGTGAGACCTGAGTTTTACCAGTAGGAGAAGAGCAGTTCTAAGTCAGTTTCCACAGAGGCTTTTTGCTGTTTTCCACTCCCCTGTGTGCACAGCTGTTCCTTGGCAGTGCTGTCACCAGCGGCCTCAGCACGCTGGAGCTGGTTGGTGATAGGAGGGAGAAGCCATAATCAACTAATGGCAGGATGGACAGGTTTTAATGATGTTGGGAACATATAAAACTGAGAATCTGGATGGCTGTGGTCACAAATGCATCTCGTGTTGATGTTTTCCTTGCTTTGTTTTGTTTTTGTTGAAAACTCAGCATTGTTTCTTCTCGGTAACATAAGAGTAAGTTTCATATCACTGTTCACCATTCCCATTTGGCTCGACATTTTCATAGTTCAGATGAGGCTCTAATAACCCTCCTGAGCTCTGCTGGCTCTAATGATGTCCATTCAATAAATGAGATTTGAGCACAGCTGCCATGCTAAACAGTATACTTGTACATAATTGCAGAAGAAAAAAAAGCTGCCATGAGAATATTTAGCATTCTAGTCAAAAATAGAATCAAAAATACATTTCTTTAATAACAAGTACAGTTGCTTTGATAGATTTTTTTTCCCTTTGAAACTTGATTATTTTGCTGACATCCCTATTTACCCCTTTGTCTTAAAGTGATAATGATTCAGAGAACTTCCTGATGTGATAACTCAGTTTCCTGTCGACATTACCTTTGTCTTTGACAGCATAAGGTGTGGACCTGCAGAAAGAAGGCCCTGAGCACTGCAGAGGTTAAGGCCCATCTGGCCCTGTGGGAAAATAGACTAAAAATAAGGATAGACAAAATAGGCAAAATATTAAAAAAAAAAAAAAAATACAGTAGTCCTGCACATTTATTTATTTTTTTAGTAATTTTTACACTTTTATTTCAATTCTTTTTCATGGTCTACTAAATGATGTCTTGAGGAAAGACACCAAAAGATATTTTTACTGTGCAACTAAATGTGGGAAGAATCTAAGTGGCAGAGAATGCTCCTGGAGAGAAAATGAGAGAATAGATGCTCCATCTGTGAGGATTTTCTTGTTTGCCACAGCACTCTGTCAGGCCTTTTTATTTCTGATGTTCTATGTTTGTAAACTGGTAACTTCTTGTAAATCGTTCAGATGGAGCAAAGAACTCTTTAGCCAATATTTGTTTCCAAACACCAAGAGCTGATGGTGAACATGTTGGTGACCTTTGGTGGCTCCTGGAAATGCAGAAAGTGAGTGAGCAGAGGCACTCGGGGTGTGCTGGGAGTGTGTGACAGCGTGTCACACATGCCGAGCTGAGCTGCAGGACACCTGCAGTGACGGCATTTCCTACGCCCTGTGGTGTTGTCACAGGGAGAGTTGAATGCAGGAGAACTCTTTCCTTGCAGTGAGCAGGAGAAACTCAGCTCAGCTCTCACACAGGCTGGGCAGTGGGGGTCCCCAGTTTGCCAGACTGGTGGAAGATGTTGTATGAGCAGCTCTGTAGCAGTACCTGGAGATGTGATCAATCCAGGAGATTTAATCACATTATTCTCCGGGATAAGTTTTCCCCTGGTGTAAGATGGTGTGTGCACACACACAGACACACGTATACATATCTAGTGGGAGTTTATGGAGTGCACAGTGTATAGTGGGATATAAACTGGCCTGGCAATCACAAATAATTCCTGTAAAAACTGATTTTCTTCAGATCACAAGATAAGAGAAAACAGAATTCAGAAAACAGAAACTCAAAATTCAGAAAAATGCCCCACTAGAGATCACATTCCCTTTCTGTACCCGGCCATTTTAGTCAATAACAAGTTGATAGTGGAAACACCTAGCTGGGTGTAGGTTTCCTCCATAGACTGGCTGCATGTGGAGCTTTTGCCTCAGAATGTCTCAGCTGACACTCTGGAGCAAGAATTGGGTCATACAGGTAATGATGGGAGTAAAACTGGGTCTTGCTTCAGCAGAATCAGTGCCAAAATTTGGCTGTTTTAAATTGGAGCTCCTAACCTGAGGAAAAGCACCCATGTGGGGAGAACCTGGCATGGAGGACTGCTGGAAATTTTACATTCCCGCTGACATGGAAATTTTGGCAGTTCTGAGGGTCAAGGGGTGGGAAAGAACCTTCAAACCGCAGAATCCACGTAGGGAAAGAACCGGTGTGAGTGTTATGTGGGGTGAACCCAAACCTGTGACCCTTTCTGGCTACATCAGCACTCTGAATTTTATTGTAATTAATGAGTTTGGGCTTGAATGGCTGTGTTTGGGTGGAATTGGAATATCAATTGGCACCTAACTATTTGAGCAGCTGTAAAAATATGGCAATATTGAGACAGACCTAAGCTTGAAATGGTAAGAAGTGTTTCTTTGTAAAGACAAAGACAGACTCAGAGAAAATTTATGTGTTTGTTTAATAGAAAAAACAAAGAATTTTTAACAGCTAGTGAATTACTGCCTTGTTTAGAAGCACGATTGTTTTTTACATCCTCTCCCTGGGCATGGCAGCAGCTTCTCCCAATGATATTTATATGTTAATAAAATAGTGAAAGAATAAAACAAAGACAAGGGTGCATTTTTAACTTATATTGCTTGTATTAGATCCTGCTTACAGACAGTTAATGGTTTTCTTTCCCCTCTCCAGCTTTATACATTGAAAAATAGTTTCAAGAACAATAAGAAAGCTTCCTAAAATTTGTTTTCAGTAAGTTATGTTCACCTTTTAAAAAAATAGTCTATAATTTGTTAATCTCCTTTCCCTGCAAAACTGGTTGTCTTATTCAACAATAAATTGAATACAAATCTTCCCCCAGGCAGAGAGACAGAACAGCAACCCCTGAAAGTCTGGCAGCTTAATTGACATTTGGTGGTAGCCTTAGGCACAAGTTAATTTCTACCCTGTTTATATATACACGTATATTTTTCATAAAGCATGCAGGCATTACTGCAGATAAATTAAGAGTAATTCATATTGTAGTTCCCAGGTACACACTTGTTGAACTGACATGAAGCCATTTCATTTTATGAGTGAAGGAGTTCCTCACAATTAACCAAATCTGTCAGCCTTGCAGGAGCTGTGTGTTTGCAGGCAGCTGTGTGAGGTTTGCAGAGCACTATTTTTATTCAACTGCTGTTAAGTGAATACAGCAATCTTGAGAAATGAAGCTGAAGGTTTCAGACCTTATTCCCAGAAGATGTCCCACCTAGCTGAATGCTGCTCTTCATGACTAAGAAATACCAGACAGGCTGTTGGGGCAAGCATAAACTTTATTCATAAAAGAAGTTCTGTATATGCCTAACTCACGGGTTCAAGTGAGTGCCAGAAAAGCTTCTGTAATAATGCATAATCCACAGTCAGGTAAGAATAGCAACACCAGGGCATTCAAAGGTAAATGGAGGATTTATTTACATTACTTAAATTACATTTTTAATTGTGATCTATCCCCTTTGCCTATGTAAACTGAAGTCAGGGAATGAAGTCTAAGCTCCAGCAGTAAGACCTGAGGCTTTGCAAAACAATTGCTATGCTCAGTTCCAGCTGTGCAGTTGGTCCATTTCAATTCCTGTGCCAGTCCTTCATCCTATTGCGATGAAAGTTCTGGTTTGTGAGGCTAATCCACTGGAGCTATTTGATTATATGTATCACTGCTACAGGCAGAGAAAATATTTATGAAATTACTAATGTAAAGTGCAGTATTGAAATAGATGCGCACAATTACAAAAACAGTATCAGTCACCCTGAGAGGGTTTTTTTTTTCAGTCAGTGAGACTCTGTGTGCTTCTGAGTATGGGGACAATGGCAGAAAAAAACAAATATGTTTTTTCAAGTACTTTAAGGTACATACCGTTGAAAATCACATTCCCAAGTGACAAGCAAGCAGCAGCTTTGAATTGCTCTAGTTCTTCAAGTGAACTTACTTTTTTGATTTCACAATACCTATTGCCTTATTTTGAAGAAATTCTATGTGAGAAAAATGTTTTGATGATACAAGTCATCAGCTACAATAAAATTCTTTAGTAAAGATTCGTGGGGTTTGGGCATTTTTGAACTATTCAGGAATGACAAGAGGCAGGTATTGCAGGAACCCTGTAGGAGCAGCACTTTTACTCAGACACAGCCACAAAGCTGGAAATCTGCTTGATGATCAGAGCTGCAACAGTAGCAAATAGTTTCTAGAGACTTGCTTGTAGGCAGTCACAGGAAATGGGGATAAGCTTAAAGCACGTTTGGCAGCAGTTGGGATTTGAGAGTCTCCTCCTGGGGGCAGTGGGACCAGGTGTTGTTCTCACGCAGCATCAGGATCTCGGGGGTGGTGGCAACTGCATCATTCCAGCAACTCACTGAAAGTTCTCCTTTAGTTCTCACTTTCTATAGCACTCATACTCTGATTGTGATAGTATTCATCAGCATACCTTTGACTAGTCTTGCTTAAAGATGCAAAGGAAAAGAGTTCTCTGAAGTGGCAGGTGATGAAAAGAGAAGTCAGGCAGTTCCCTAGCACGGATGTGGCACCAGCTGTGTCCCCAGCTCTCGCTGTGCTCGGCCTGTTTCTCCATTTTAATCTGAAGAGCAGGGTGGCACAGAGAGGTGACTCCTCGGAGCCCGTGCTGTCGGCGGGGTCTGGTCGCTCCTCCCTGGTGCTGTTCCCCAGGGAAAGGTGCCGGCAGTGCCTGCGGGAGCGCCTTGGATACCCCAGAGCTGCCCACACCAACCACCTGCAGCTGATCCGCAAAGCCCTCTCTGCTCTGCTGCTAAAATTAAGTTTATGGATAATTTATTACCTACTTGTCTCTTGAATAAATTACACATACAAATGAAGACAGAAAAACTATAACAAGTGTTGCTTTTGGCTCTGGCAAACAGGCATGTGTGAATCTCTTATCAAATATCTCACAGACTGTTCTATTTAGCAACTCCTGCTTGTGAACAAGTGATTCATTCTTGTAGCTCTTGTCTTTTTAGTACAAACATTAAATATTCTTTCACTTCCATGACAATTTAGAAATTATCTATTATATTTGGTATGTCAAAACAAACCCTGATTTATAAAAAAATGTCAGAATTTAGTTTCAGTGAAACTGTAGCTGTGGTTAAAAATTCACAGTTATTTTGCTTTCATTTAGTGTATTTTGCAACTTTCCCATGTATCTTTAACATAAAGATGTTACATTATGTTGTAAATATGCTATGTGTTTACTAAGATGTTTTCTTCCAGTTTCCCCAGTACCCTCTCAAAGATGAATTTTCAGGATGTTTTTGTGGTGTTTGTCTTGTTTATAAATACTCTTGTAGGTTTCTTAAGTGTAAATAATGGCAAAGGAACCAAATTAAATTTACTTTGGAAATTGCCAAGGTAATAAATGCCCTATTGATTTTGTATTAAGCTCCACATGTACATTTTACAATACTTCATTAATCAATAGATTTTTTTTCCTTAATTTAACTTTCCTAAAATCTTACTTCTCATAGATGTCCATGTGCTGTACCTGGGTTTGCTTTAACTCCTTGGTGCTGCGCTAGGTCTGTCATAAAAAGGATGAGAAACATGAAGGGAATGCCTGAAATTCTAAAAGTAGATACAAGATTGGATCCCTTTCTGTGCTGAAAACTTGAGGTGCTGGTGTTTTGTTTTTTGGGGGGTTTTTTGGTTTTTTTTTGTTGTTGTTGTTGTTTTTTGGGGGTTTTGTTTTGGGGTTTTGTTTGTTTGTTTGTTTGTTTGTTTGGGGGTTTTTTGAGATATTTAAAATTCTTTAATTTTGACGGTTGGGTTGTTTTGTTTTTTTTCTTCCCTTGAATTGTGGGAGCCTTTGGCCAGTTCAGGTGTTCGGGCTCCTTTCCAGGTGTGCCAGGCTGCTGCTGTGCCCCGGCTCCGCAGCTCCAGCGTCACACGGAGCTGGGCACGGGCACTGCGGAGCTCTCAGCAAAGCGGCTGCAGCTGCTCAGGTGCACATTAACCCTCCCACTCACTCACTGCAGCCCAAAATGTCAAAAATCACAGGGAGCTTTCAAAAAAACCACCCCTTAAAAATAATGGACTCGGATTCTTGCTGTGGCAAATACAGGCAGTTAATGGTTGGTTTCCACAAGTAATTATACTGTTAATGGAGCAGAGCGAAAACCCCTCAGCTTCTACAACTGCAGCAAATGACCTTAGTTTTAACAATAGCCATGCTCCTACAGCACCTTGTGCTATCTTTTGGGTTTTTTCTTTTTTTTTTCTTTTTTTCTTTTTTTTTTTTTTGGGGGGGGCGGGGCTGGGGAGTGGGAGAGAAGTGCATTTTATTTTGAGTTTCTTATTTCAATATACATTTTATGCTGCAGTTTAATTCACAAATAGAGGAGCAGATAGTACATGATAAATAGTTGTAGTTATTCAAAGTAAATATTTTTAGGAAAAAGAACTAATATCTTTGAGAAAATGTTATGTTTTAGTTTCTGCAGCAAAACTGAAATTTAAACTTTTTATCATAAATCATGCTGAAAAGGAATTTCATACATTAATTATCTACAGTACCCTTTTGTTAGTGTCACCTATATTCAAAGGGAAATAATGTAATTACATAGCCAGTACATCATTCTTTTATTCTCAATTACAGTGGATTTATACCGTTTCTCTTCAGATTTACTAGCAGTTGGTAAAGATTCCCTAATTTACTACACAGTAAATGTTCTATATAGTATCTCTCTCTATTGGAATGTCATAGAAAAAAAGTAAAAAGGAGAAAGGCTTTTATAATGAAGAGGTTTCTATGTCCTCTGCTAGTGGAGTGGGGGAGACTAGCAGTCTAAAAAAAATCCAATTATGTGTAATTTGTGTTATTGCTAATATAACTGTTATGAGGAGGATTGGAAGCTGAGCCCATGCAGAATGCTACAGTAAAATCTAGCAAATATATTTCTGTGAGAAAAGTATTCTGACAGTTTAAACTGTTCTGACATTTATATCATAAAGTTTCTAATAAAAGAGGGTTCAGTGGGATAAAATTTCCTGAGCAGGAGTTTGTATAATATTTAAAAATAGGGATTTGTCTGCTGAGGAGTTTGTGAAGCTTCTTCTACAGTGTAGTTGTACTTCTGTACTTCTCAAATTCACAGTAATCCACAAGTGTAGAACCAGCTAGGATTTTAATAAGATACATAATACCAGGATTAGACATTGCTTGATTCCTCAAGCAATGCATTTTCAAAAACAAATCAAAGGTAACCATCTGGTAAAACTTCTAGTCAACATAACAGTGACTGTGATATTTCAACCTGAATCCTGGTGTGTTGTTTTTTGGGTTTTTTTTTCATGTTGATTGGAAGATAATGTAGATTAGATAGCAAATGTTCTCCCTTCTTCTTGTAAGAAGGGAGGTTTCATTTTTAACATGGGGGGCTGAGGTCTCAATCCTGTCCCTAAAAATTTCCTGTCCCAGGTCATGACTGAGTTGTTCTCTGTCTGTAGGGCTCTAAGTGCTTTGTCTTCCTTTGGGATACACAGCTTTACAAAATACTAGTGCAAAAGCTGCCGTAAAATTCGTGCAGTTTTAGGGTTGAGAAATCAAACAGAGCAGTGTTGGAGAGATCTAAGCTAACACATCCAGCCTTTCACAGAGGCACAGCATGTCCTCTGTACCTATATGATGTTTCTCAAGTATCAACATTTAAGGTACTTGAAACCTTTTTTTTTTTTTTTTGCTTCCTTCTTAATGTTACAGTATGCATGAAAACTTTGTAATGTTTGTCTTAACTGCTGAGGCTGGTCAAAGGAGGCACAAGCAAGCCAAGTCCTTTGATTTCAGTGTTACGTTTTTAATTTGGGACTGTATATTATTTAGGCCAAGGGTTATGCAGAGTTTTCATAGAGATATGCTGAGCCAGTTATCCTGAATCATTTTTAGGAATGGTAGCAGCTTCATTCATGTACTGTTTCTATCAGGCATCATAACTGGAGAACAAAAAAGTTTAGGCAAGGAAAAACCAGAAATTATGCGCTTTCTTTCCCCCTAAAATTCTGTATGCTCACTTTTTCCTCCAAGATAAAGTAAAAACTCCCACAGAGAAATCCTGACTGCAGAATGCTTTTTCTCTCTCAGGGAGCTCTTTAGGCAGGAGCCATGAGGCTGCAAACATTGGCACACTTACTTGCTGTATGTAGATAGCTTTATATAAACCAGATTGAAAATACACTTTTAAGCCTCACAACTTCTGCTCAAGCTCTTCATAATCTGTGAACATTAATACCATTTTCTCTTTAGATTTGGTTAGGATTTTGTTGAAAATGTTGCCCAGACGAGGCTGGGGAGATCTCTGTCCCTGCAGGCACCTGGTGGAGCCCTGGGCAGGTCTGTGCTGACCCAAGCTGAGCAGCAGCTCTTGGGAGGTTATCTCTGGAGGGCCCTGCTAACCTGAGTGGTCCTGCAGTTCTCTTATCTCAGCTCTGTCCGTGGAAGAGGAAGTAAAAGGAGGATTAAGTATCAAAAATAAAATAAATCAGAACTCAAATCAACTGGAAGTATTTCTGTATTTTACAGTACTCTTATAACATGTTAATTAATTGTTGTGTACCTGGTGAGATCTTCTCTGTTCTATCAATTTAAGTTTTAAGTTGTTCCTTTTCTAGGTGCTTCTCTGTCATCTTGATGAACAAAATTTTCATGTGAAATTGGTGACCTCTGCTTTTCTACTAATCTGTATTTCTTTAGTTCAGATTTTTGTTGTACTTGCACGTACTTTTCTTGGTCTGTACTTTTCTTTTTCTGCTATGCCATAGGGTTTTTGGAATGGATAATATTACTTTGCAATTCCTGGTCATGTGTCTTAATTTTACCTTTTAGGAGTCTATTCCATCATACAAAACTAGCAACACTGGGCATTTTGGTCATCTGTAAAGACCGTGCTGGGGAATCTTTCGACATCCTGAGGTGCCTACTCTCTCTTTAGGCTTTACAAGTTTTCAGAGGCAAATAAAATAGATTTGCACGGGACTTAACCCTATGCCCTTCTATTTGAGACAACTTCATTTCCTTTACTAAGAGAAATCAAAGAAACAAATTTCAAAATGGAGTAACACCCCCTTCACAAACAGCTGGTGGGGTTTTTTAGGTTATTGGGGTTTTCTTGAGTTCTGAGTACACTGATATATTACAGCTGTTGCAACCATCCCACAAGCTTTCCCAGTCCCTGTGGCCTGTCCAGGGCTATGCTTTTGAAGATGCATTCTTTACTCCCCAGAAGGAATCAAGACTACCCATCTCAGCGCCATGCCTTTGTAACTAAATGTCCTTGAACTTTTGCCACTCTGGCCCTTCAGGGAGCTGCCTGGTGTGGGCTGGCACTGAGGGGCACTGGGAGAGCTCCGGCAGTTTTCTGGGACCTCTTACCTGCATTTTGCAGAGTTATTGTTCACATTCAATCACAAACTCTGTGATACTGACATGGTGTGCTGGATGGTGTTACTTACCACGTCTTGGTGTGAAATGAATCCATTACAAATCACTTAAGTGTATAGACCATGTAATTTGTTTTCTATTCTTGTTATCAGTTCGGGGGAAAAAAAAGACTCACGGAAAAATGTCACAGAAAATGTGCTGTTGTTAATGACACTGCTGTCTAGTAATGGGAACTGGGAAAATGACTGATATTGGTGACTGTACTTTAATGTCGTGTCCAAGGTTGGGATGATGTGTGCATGACAGCCATGTCAGGAATGGAGCATCAGGAATGGAGCTCTGGTTTCTAGCATTTGTTCATGAATTACCTTGTTCTTATGTGTTGTATTTAGGAAAAAAAGCTAAAATATGGACAAGCAGGAGTGGTAATGGGAGCAAGGAGAAAGTGGAGAACAGAAAGGCAAAGGATTTAGAAGACTGGCAGAGAAAACAGTGGTCTGAACAGGCGCAGAATAGAGTAGGAGATAAGGCAGAAAAGGAGCATGGTTTTGAGGCTGTTGAAGGATTCCAGTTACCAAAAGCAATACAGTTTGTCAGTCTCTGTATTTGCTAAAGCTCATTCAGTATTCGTGATGATATATGGAAATAATAGTAGAGGGAAGAGGAACACTTAGAGTGTGAGACTTTTCCTTTCAGCTGTGTTTATTTAAATGAATGGGAAACCCTGCCATGTGGTAGACTTCTCAGATGAGCTTCTTACGAATTACTTAGTACTCCATAACTTAGTAGTGATGCAGTAATTCTTTCTCTAAAAGCAATTATTTGTGTGTATGAAAGTGTCAGCAGCTTGTGATGCATTACAGGCAAATGTAGTGTGCTGCTAATAGAAGTTAGTCTGCCAAATTAGCGAGGCAGAGCAGTATGAGAAGTGGTGTGACCTATTTCTGCATTTCTTATGGGAATTCAAACAGAGGAATAGTTGTAAAAAAATCTTAGACCCCAGCATTGCTTTCATAATCAACTCCCAAGCAGTGGGATGTATAAGATACCAGCTCACATGGGAAGAGAACAATAAACAGGATTTGTGTGTGGCACTTGTAACTGTAGCTGTCGGGAATATTCTTTCTGATTTCATTTCTGCTTCTCATTTTCAAGAGATTAAGTTGTTGTTAATATGTTGACAGCTACTGCTTTATTTATTTTACTCTGGTATTTATGCTACAAATTTCATCTCTTGTTCATTGTGTTGTCTAGAGCGAAAACAGTGTTCTGTGTAATGCATTTCTGTATGGATTTCAGGCCATATGACTGAAAAAGTATCAGCTTACCTACTGTAATAGAAGCTTTCATAGATGGGAACCAAGGTAATAATAGGGTAATAACTGAAAATACTGCTACTGTTGTAGTTTTGTAAGGTGTTGACTTCAGTTGCAAAATGCTAATAAAGTACAATACTACTAGAGGTTTGCAGATTTTAAAAAGCAAAGCCAAGCCTATCATAAGGCCAGGTAGAATTGTGCAGCAGGATTGTCTCTTGCTTTTTTATTCTGTAATTTTTCAAGGATTTTTATTTCTTCCCCTTTTCCTGTTGCAGATTTCAGAGTAGTGAATGCTGTAGGTGGAGGTCTGGTGGCACATCTCTGACAACTTTTGTGTGTTTCCAATGTTTCATGGTGGTAGAGAAAGGAATTGGGATACAGAAAATTCTTTGGGATTATTATGGGGTGAAAATAAATTTGAAAAACATTTTAAGCATCTCTTAATTAATCAGGAACTCAAAAATAGCTGGGGAAAATGCCTTCCAATCTCCACATGATTAAATAATCCTTAATGAGAAGTAGGTCCTTCGTTAGACACTATGTCTGGCTAATTGAAGAAATCATTTCTGAATATAGTCCAGAGCACAGGAATGAGCAAGCGTGGCCTATACATGAAGATGTTTGCCTTTTACTGGTATTTAAGAGTTGCTAAAGGAATCTTATTTAACTGGCTGTGCATAGGCAAAATAGTGTTATGGTAACTGTACTCTGTAACTTGAGGGGGTTATTCTGCTTCAATGTAAAATTTTAAAGTTGAATATTTTTTTTTACTTTTTTCCTTGCAGATCATTGTTGCTGTGATTAATTCATCGTAGCTATTCAGATATGTAGAATCTAAATACTACACAACATTGATTTTCCTTTTGTTAAGCTTCCTGGAGATGAAGCTTGTTTGCATCCTGTAAAGCCACAGGATGAAAACTCACGTGCATTCTGAAGGATAAAATATTTCTTTAGCCTGGCAGTGAGCAGCAGTGACTAAGGGCTCCAATACAGCACAGGATTGTAGAAATCCTGAAGTTAGACAAATCTGGGAAACACCCCCAAGCACAATCTCTGGTTGAAATTGAGATTTTGTTTTTCTTCCATGTCCATGCTTTTGAACAGAAGGAATTGGCTTTGGGTTTCCTCTCTCCCTTGGTTGTTTTGGTAAACTGAATTCCACTTCCTTATTTCTCCTTATTTCTTCTTCTCATAATTGTGTGGACTGGAGCACACAGTGTGCATTGAAGTATGAGGCTGAGTGGGATTTGGTCATTTCTGTGTTCATATCATTGTGGTTCCCCCAGTAACCAAAACCCTGTAGCTGGGGGGGGGAGACAATGGCCGGGCAGCAAATCCTAAGCAAGTCACGAACTGGAGGGAATGTTTTGAACATGAACTCTTTGCCTGTCATTTGACCAGTAGTTCCCACTAGGAAAAGTCCTTGAACTGGTACAAAAATGTGAGGTTGAAGAGGAGAAGCAGTCATTTTCCTCTATGAGGGCTGGGGTAATCACTGAGACTGCAATCACCAACACCACTGCAAATCCTGGATTCAGAATACTTGCAGTAATAGTTAATAATAAATTAAGATGTATTAGAAAAAACATCACAGGGGTTAAGAAAAATTCATAACCACCACAGGCTGTCTGGTATTTCCCTGTTGGAAAAGAATGCAGGGGTGAGGTTGAGAGTTTAATATCATACAAGCAGAGGTTAAACCAAGATGCTTATTAAAATAGAATATAATTAACCTGTTGCAGCAATGCTAGAACATAGCCTTACGAAAAGCAAAACACTGTAACACAAAACAAAGCAAGAGAGAAAAACAAACCCTTGTGTATCCAGGGGAATGCAGTGCCCGTATTTGTCAGGCAGGGAAATTGGGCAGCAGAGCTATTTTCCTTTTCATCACGATATTGGTGATTGGTACCAGAGGTCACCTTCCAGAGCTGCATGTGCTGGGGGAAGAGAAGAGCCCCGGGCAGCATCACCTGCAAGGTGCTGCCTTCCCTTGCCGGAGGGGAATAAGCTCCTGGTGTTAATTACCCGTTAATGTGCAAAGATTCTTCCTGGAAGGAGGAATTGCCAGGCCAGTGTGACTCATTCGTGCTTCCATTTCTCATGCAACAAGAGAAAGCCCCTTTGGAGCAGCTGAAAAGGCAGCCAAAGAGGGAGTTTCTCTACTGAAGGGGTGTCTGAGATTGTGACGGGACTTTCTCTGCCCTGCAGCTAATGTCAGCTCTGGCTGGCTCCTTTCCTCCCCTCACTACCTTGGCTTCCTTCTAGTCTTCCTTTGGCCTGTCAATGCTGCTGTTTTTCGGGGTTTCTCTCCTTTGACTTTTCATGGCTATATCCCTCTTGCATAAACTCGTGCTCTTGCTCAGAGCAGGTCAGAGAGGAGCATGGCCACCAGTGCTGTCCTGCCCTTCCTCCTGTCGTGTTCCCCCTGCAGCACCACGACTCCGGCAGTGCTGTGATGGGCAGGAGCGGTCCCGGCACAGGCAGGCACCGGCGGTTGTTTGCTGTGGTTGTGCTGCTGTTTGATTTCATTTTCTGTACAGACAAACGCTGGGTGTTTCTCTGAGGGGAGTATCCCTTAGCAAAGAAGGGGCAGCAGGTGGTTCTGTGCCTTTTCTTACAAAGTCATCTCTCCTTTGTATGGTGACTGGGTTCCAATGTTGCTTGGTCCTAAGGAAATACTCTGATGAACATGCATAGCAATCGAAGCAACCGTTCATGTACTAATTAACTGGTATTTTTATTGATATGCAAAGCAGAACAGTGCCTGTAGTTCCTCTCACCTTCACACACCAACAGATTTCAGTTACCATTTTTTCAGTCCAGCTCTCCTACACATGGAAGTGTGAAGTACAAGCAAGGCTTTGTGAGAGTGGTGAAAATGTTTTGCTTCTGGGATCCCAGAATGATGGGGCAGTCAGTGTTTCTCGGTCCTCATTTGAATGTAGTTTTTGCAAGTGCTTCAGTTTGAAAAGTTCTTACTGATCCATGGAAATAAACGTAGATACTCTGTCCAGGTTCTTCTGGTACTGGTTGCTCAGATTACTTCAAAGTATGTAAACCTGATATTTTGCATGAACTGGGGATTGTAAGAAGTATGAACCAATCAGCTGTCATTTCATAATAAGGCTGCTTTCTATTCTGAAGTGTTTTGGCAAACATTAATTTAGTTTGAAAATAAATAAATAAACAAAAAATAATCAAGCAACTGATTTCCTGATATCAAAATTGCTTCCTATAACAAGAGTCAAGGATTCTCTTGAATACAAGGGACTTTAACGATGTCTGGCTTGGTATTAAGATAAGTGTTTATATTCAAATGCAGAAAGAAGAGTTGCTCTTAAAGCTGTCGGTTTAATGGTTTTGTCTAATTGAATTCTTGTTTAATTCTTAGGATGAAGAAGTGATTGGCTTAGGTTAATTCAGAAATCATGCAAAAGTTACTCTTTGAAACCATTTTAGGATTTTATTTTCACATTGCTAATTAGCATTTTGAACACTGTACACGCTCTTGATTCTAAATTAACTAAAATAATGAATGCTGAGTTAAATTTGTTTAAGTTTGGGCCTGCACCTGTTTAATCATTCAGTCAGAAGATGTATATGGGTTTTACTGCATTTAAAATCACTACTTAATTATTAATACTATTAAAATGCTGTTAAAATATAGCAAGTTTCTAGAAGCCCTTTCAAAAGGTATTATTAGATCTTTTAAAAAAGGGGATAAGTAAAAGAAGTCAGGATTGCATTCTGCTCACTTCATTTTGGTGCAGTGAAGCCTGATACTGGTTTCAGGTAGAAACATTGCTGCCCATGTCTGAAGAAGTTTCTAATGCTATGAGAAGCTCACTGGTGATGAAGTTTCTAGTACAGTACCAAGAGCAAGGAAAGGACAGTAAGATGGTGACTTTGGTTTATACACATATATAACTATGTGTATAAATTAAACTCTTTGCTAGAGTCCTGTGGTTGAAACTCATTACTCTAACTTTATTGTTTGTTGCGAGTGTAAACTACAACCCAATTAAATTAGAAAGGATGGCTCGATTCATGCTCACAATCTGTGGCTTTTGGAAGGGAAAAAACCCTGTCAAGCAGTTCAAGATGATATTGTTGGCTGTGCTTTCTAGTGTCTAACCCAAAACAAATTAATGGATTGAACACTGCAGCAGGAAAAAAAGAGTTCTGTGTTGCATGGGATGGGAGGTGCTGAAGCCTTCCAGAAGTAGACTGTCTCATATTTTTCTGTCTGCATGGAATTATGCTGTGTGTTTTCTTACGAGTGGGTATGACCTTCTTGAAGTGACACAGAAAATGAGTCATTTGGCATGTCCCCAAACTTCACAGTGGGCAGCATCAGGTCTTTCTGTGGAATAGGAGCATGAAGCTCTGACACACCCTAATATCTTCTACTTGATTGGACTGCCATTCTTAGGTTTGGTTTTTTTTTAGTACCTGGATTTTTAAATGTAGGTGCTAAGGAGTGGTGCTGGCTTTGCTTTCAGCATGTTCCCTACACCGTTACTGAACAGATTCCCCGGGGTGGTTCCAGGGCCATAGGACACCTTGTGAGGTCCTTGTTTGTACCATGTAGGTCCTGCTTCTTATGGATGATGTGTGGGCTCTGTAGATACAACACTGGGTTTCACACGAGTAATTTCCTTGAAAAAATACAAGATGTTGTCAAAGCCTTGTACAAGTAGTATTATGGGACACTGACATGTGCAGAATGAGCTCTTCCTCTCCTTCCTCTTTCTCAAACCTGTGTCTGTGCTGACACTAAACTTGTGCCTCATCAGTCTTAGTCATTAAGGTTGGTGGGAAATCACTTTAAAAAGTTACCTTATTCTTTCACTAGATCCATTTTTAGTCTCCTTTTGATGGAGTGTAATACCAATCTTATGGTTATAAAGGTATTTGAAGTCCAAATTTCCTTCTTGTTAGAGAAAAGTGTTTATAAAAAGTGGCTGCATCTCAGTGATCAGTTCATATGGGGTTGCTCTGCAAGCAAGGTCCTTCTTAGGATATGCTGACCATATTTTGACTTTGATCTTTGTGTCAACTCAAAATAGTCATCAAAGGAAGTTGCAGAAACCTTCTCTAGTTGTAGCCTGCCAACAATAATTGAAAAATTTAATTTGTCGCTCTCCTGAATAACTTTGATACACCTACCTTATGTTCTATATATGAGTTATATTTGTAGTGGTTTGAATGCTGTATTAATTTGCTTGTGAAAGAAATGGTTGAGAAATAGTGAACTCCAAATACTTCTATAATTGCAAAGTACCGCTGTGGCATAGACTTATCTATCGTTGAGGTGCATCTTCTGCAGCATGGCCTTGTCCGTGGGCCACAGTGCCTTCAGGGATGGACGTGCTGCTCCACAGCCACAGCCACAGATGCTTTGGGATGTACCTGCTCTGGCCTGGGCTTGGTTACGGCCACAGGCACTTCAGGGTGCCCCACTCCCGCCTGGACTCCCCCGCTGGTCACGGTCCCTTGGACTGGAGTTCACAGAGGAACTCTGTCCAGCACAGGCACAGCAGCAATGGCCTGGCCACCTGCCAGGCCAGGTGTGTGGCCATTGCTGTTATCAAAACGTTCCCAGGCACAGCAGTGAGGTGATAAGAGCACAGCACAGCAGCGAGAGCAAAACGCAGCCACTAACAAGCCCTGGACTCTAACAGACAGGCAGGCAAGGGAGCCCCATGGCAAGCACGGGAGCCTGCTGATTAATAGCTAAGCTGCAATGACAGCTATAAATTCCACCTGGCACATTCCAATCAAATCTGTTGTTATCTCGAACCCTTCGAGCCTCACATTGGGCACCAAAAACGACTGTCGTAGTTTAACCCCAATTAACAACTAAACCTCACATAGCTCTCTACCCACCGGTGGGATGGGGGATGGGGGAGAGGATGGGAAGGATAAAAGAGAGAAAACTTGTGGTTTGAGATAAAAACAGTTTCATAGTAAAAGCAAAACCTGCACAGGAGCAAAGCAAAACAAGGAATTCATTCACCATTTCCTATGGGCAGGCAAAAAATTAGTTCATCACTTCCCCAGGACAGCAAGAGCCCCACCCCACACTGGTGCCTTGGGAAGACAAACACCATCACTGTGAACATCCCCACTTCCTTCTTTGGGGAGGTTTTATACACTGAGCGTGGTTACAGACAGGCTGGGGTATCCTTGTGGTCACTCAGGGTCAGCTGCCCCAGCTGCGTCCCCTCCCAGCTCCATGGGCACCCCCAGGCTCCTCTCCTGGGCTGGGGTGAGGAGCAGGAGAGGCCTTGACTCTGTGTGAGCCCTGCTCAGCAGTAAGGAAAACATCCCTGTGTTAGCAAACAATTTCCAACACAGCCCATCCTGTACTTACAGAAAATTAGCTCTACACCAGCCAAAACTAGCACGGTCATTTATGAAAAGTGTTGGGTTTTATTGCTTCTTTCCAGTCTGTAAACTTTCAAACAACTTCATTTTTTTTTCTTCTAATCATGAGCATCTCAGCTTCCTCAATAGATTCATTCCTCAATTGCGTAATGTAAAATATATCCATTTAAGTAGTCTTTTAAAATACGCGTTTATCCCAAGCTTACAGATGGGTTCACAAAGATGATCTTCCTCATATTCTGAACAGTATCTGTTACCCACTGCATATTTTAAGGAATTAAATTTTCCTATATGGATTTGTTCATTTTAAGGTACATTTGGATATGTATTTAAAAGAAATGATTCCTAGAAATGACAACGGAATTTATAGCATCTAGTAACTGTAAACAGATAAATATTGCAATTGTACATCCAAGAAACCTGAGAAAGAAACTAATATTTTAAGTGCCAGGCCTATTTATGGCATTGCAGGAATGATGGCAATAATTGCAGCTAAATAAAATAATAGTGCCTGTCATGGCTATAAGGCAGCTGCAGCACGAGTGATGGCCCTAAGTGCATGATGATACTTTTGGAGAGAAAGCACCGTGTTCCTGTTTGGTTTGTAACATTCCTGACTGATGCTAATGGAAGCAAGTAGCAAGGAAAGGACTGTGACAAACAGAGACCCTGAGAGCATTTGCATTCCTCAGCCAACGTGCTGAGCTCCACAGAGGGCAGTCACATACAAGTCTTTTTTGCAGTAGGGTTGCCAGATGCTTCACGATCAGGCCTCGAGTCTAGCAGAGCCATTAGCCATACGTTTTAGTCAAACATCTCCTCAGACCCTTTGCAGTGCCCTGTGCGTGCTGCAGTTGAGAACGTGCTAAGGCACCGTGCTGGTCAGGGCGCTCCGTGTGTCCATCTCACTCTCTGGGTCCCCTGGTCCCAAAGGATTTTCCCAGCACACGTCCCTGTGAGTGCCCGGCATGTGGCTGAGTGGGGTCTCACTGCAGGGGTCAGTCTGCACTGCCCAGTGCTAGAGCTGAGGAGCATCAGCTTTCCTGATGTGGGCAGTGGGCATTGGGACAGAATTACCTTGGCAGCTGCTCCTTGCCTCTTTTGCCCTGCCATAAGAAAAGCTTGGTGTATGACTTTTGTATGGTTTCTAAACCCACTACAGAGGAACGTGTACTGTCGGTGTGTATGAGCCATGCAGGGCTTGCTGAGCAGCAGGTTTAGGTTTGTCCTGCATACTCAGCTGTGATAATAAGAAGCAGGAAACATCTGACATTTAGGAGGGAAAAGGACAATATGAGCTTCTGAAATCTTGCCTTCCATTGAGAGAAAACAGAGCACATCTTTCTTTAAATAATTTGAAAGTATTTTAATACTTATTTAATAGATACCTCTCTGAGTTTGTTCTCCTGTGTTACTTTTCTGAGTTTTCTAGGGCTGAAAAATTGTCCATTCAGTGGAAGTAAAATAGAGCACATTAGTATAGGCTTTACAGGCCTTGTGGAGCTTTTGTAACCCAAGTGAGGACTTGAAGTTGTTGCTAAATACGCAACATGCACTAATTAATGAACTGTAAAGTCAGTTACTTCCTCAATTGACAGCTTTCCAGGAGAGAGGGTAGAAGGCAGAGAGGCCTATTTTTACTTGGTATTAGTTGTACACAGTTGTCTGTGCTGCTGTACGCCTGCATTCACAGCCAAGTCCCATCTTTACCCAGTGCAGTGTTGAGTCTCTTTCTTTACATTCTTGCTGTGTAACTTTTATTAGTCTTTTGTGCACACTTCTTTTTTAGAGTGCTGGAAAATAATGAAGTTGCTCTGATTTCGTTGCTGTGTGAGTGCTCTGTCTAATCATGAAGCTGGTTCATCTTAATCTCCATTCTAAAGGGCCTTTTCTTTATAGCAACTACCCAAGGAAGACCTACATACAACCTCTATTGGAAGCTTTCACATCATTCCATTGCTTCATGAAGAATTTATTAATTTTATAGGGTATGTCTAAGCAATGCATCAGTAATTTATGAAGCTTTCATCATCATTTTTGCAGACTGAGGGCATGTGGGAAATATCATTTGTGCCACTGGAATGAGGACTGGAAAACAAAAATGAATATATCCACCGGGCTGTGTTACAGCTGTTTCTGACAGCACCATTTTGGCTGCGCTTCAAATTTGGAAATCCTCTGGATGCTATTTGTTCTTGTGAACGTAGTATCTGCAAAAAATCAGAGGGGTGTTTTTTACATCTTGCTGTATGTTTTACTTTATTTAAGGACAAACTTTAGTGGACCATTTAGTTCAGTAGTAGCTGGAGCAGGGAACTTTGTATGCTTGCTGGTCTGTTGGCATTATCACACCAATGTCAATGAGTCTGTTGCCTCTGCCTCTTTTTCCAAGTCACTGAAAGCCACACAAAATGCCCTGCATGGCCACAGGTGATGCTGTGCTGGGCCTCTCTGTGGTCCAAGGGGAGATTTACAGGGTCCCCGTTTCCCAGCTGAGCTGTGCAGCTCCCACCTGGCGCTCTGGGACCCAGCACAAAGTTATTTTATGTGGATGAAGGAAAGACAATACGGTTCTGATATCCATTGTAAATTCGTCTCTCTGGCCTGGAGCATACTGGTTTTTACACGGTCAGCATCTGATAAATTTGTTATTGGAAAGGTGTGTGTTTGTGCCATTTTCAATTCTATCACACCGAGCAAAGCAAGAAAAGCTGAAGATTCCCTTGGGACAATTAAACATTTCTCTTTAGTTAGTTGCCTGAATTGAGTCTTTGAAGCAATTGATTTATAGACATGCTCATGCACTGGTTATTGCCAAGCAATCAACTTGAAAAAAAAATAATAATGTATATGGTTCTTTTTTGCTCTGGTTCTTCTTTTATGTGCTGTGGAAGATATTAAGATTATTTCCTTGAAGACCTGAGCATTCTGAACCTAATTGGGGAATTGGTAGAGTGTAAACTATTAAACCTCATGCATTTTAATTTTAAAGGGCCATTGCACTACTATCATTCAATATTTCAAATGTTTTGTTTGCAAACCTAAAGGGTTAACTTTCAGTTCCTGATTATTTGGTGTTTACTACAGAAAGGCTGTAACTTATGTGCAATAATTAGAAGGTTTATTGTTCTCCAACTGAAAATTTAGGCACTTGCTTTTCATTTACTGACATTTCTTTGGCAACACTGTCAAACTCCTACCTACTCTCTGTAGGCAAGTGATAAATATGCAACGTTTACAATAGAGCTATTTTAAAACGTAACTTAAACGGTACCTATAGCAAACTAACATAAAAACTTTACATGTGTTACATGTGTTAAAGTGTTTGCATGCACTGGGCCCAGGCTTCATTCCTGGAAACTTCTGGTGCTGAAGTCAGTAAGAACACATTCAACACATTTTCCTTTTAAGCTGGAAAAGGGCTTCCTTTCCTTTGGTTCACCTTGACTCTGAAAAACAAAAACTTGGAAGAAGTTGTTGCTAGAGCAGGTTTCATTTGATTGCAAGACTGAAAAAAAGTATGCATGAAAGCCATCTGTTGATAATTGAAACAGTAATATCTGTTCCTAACACTTCAGCTGGATCATACTAATAGTGATTTGAGAGAACAGGGAGGTAGGTGAAACAAGTTTAGCAGCAGAGACATTTGTCCAACTGAAGCAAGCTTGTAAAATATTAATTTTTATAATGCATTTTTACACATTGAAATACAAATCCCAGTGAATATAGAGCCCATGTTAGGAAGATATCTATGAAGCTGCTTTTATTTTCATTGAAATAAGATACAGTTCTAATGGCTCATGTTTTCTGGCTGTGTGTGTATAAATACCTGCCTTGAAAACGTCCAGTATCTGCAGGAATATTCATACAGGAACCAAAAGATCCTCTCAAGCTATTCTTTAATATCTTTTTAGAACGTATGTTTTGCACTCGGTTGTAAAGAGCTGACAAGTATCCACTTGGTATAGAAATCCCTAATTATACATTAAAAAGCTTAATAAGAGAAAAATTCTGAAAGTGCTCAGAGATGATCTTGTGTTCATGGCTGAATGAATATCCTTGGCACCAGTGATCTTCAGTTCACTGGGAGGGGAAATCAGGAGCGCTAAATGATTAGCTGAAGGTGCTCGGCAGGTTATAGATTGAATGCTTGTGATACAGATGTACCCACTGCCTGTGTTGTATTGTTCGTGAGCATTGCAAATAAGTCATATAAATTGTATTTTTAGCACAGAAAGTGTGTTCGGGTCACAGGTTTTCTGCATCATGAATTATTTTGATTATGATTGGGAGAGGTGGGTGTGTGGAATAATTTAAAGGTATTCATCGCGATGTACTCTGGTTTTTCCAGTTTCTTATCGTTGTCGGTTTTTTTCTTCTAAAGAAAGACCAGGGTATATGGCCAAGGAAAATGAAACTCTAGTCACCTTTCCCACCACCTACATGTATGCTTTAAGCTATAATAATAGAGGCGTTTTCTGCGTGGGCTGGTACTTCACTGTAAGTCAGGGTAGTTTCATTATATTTGTACTTACGAAGGCATTGGTGCACACATTTTAGTTTAGATCCTTTCTCTGCTGGTAGAGATGCAAACTGGAGTTTCAACATGCTTTCCCTTTCAATTGCTTGTTCCCGCTTTTTAATACAGTTTTTGAACTTCCTGGTTTTCTTAATTAGGCTTTGCCAAATTCCATCTAAATGTATAACTTTTGAAGTTATAATAGCAGGGAGAAGAGCAAAAATGCACAGGAAACATCCCTAAACTTTTTATAAGATTATCTAAATATGGAGAAATTTATTTTGACATAGTCCTAAAAATATGTAAATTCATCCAGAAGAAATACAGAACCAAAGCAACTCTGACAGAAGATAACACGAGGTATAAGTCTGAAGGGTAAAGCCTTAATGAAAGGATTAAAGTACTCCTAGAGGTATTCTGTATGCACCTGCCCTATGTTTTATGAGTTCTGCTGTTGAGAAACGCACTCCAGGATTACCCCTGCTGGGGAATATTTTGTTTTGAAGCTGATGCTTTCATTTATATATCCACGAGATTTATATTCCCACGTACATACAAATATATCACACACACATTCTTTATGTATTCATATGTCCACATGAGCATCAGAAGATCATAGTTTCCCCCACAAATAATGTGACTACATTTTTAAAGCAACATTTGACACTTTGGGTTTGAAACCTGGCATTCTGGATTTTTACACTTTCTAGGTCCCTTGAAGGTGCTGGCCAGCCAAGCCAGTAACACTGTCAGCCTGGCTTTCCCAAGGATGTCTCTAATTCAGGCTTCCTGGAAGTTCTCACCTGCCTTTTAATACGTTTTCTGGAGTTCCCCATTGTTGGGCCATTTTACCTTCTCTCCTTCAGGAAAATAGTTAAAACCTTGATCCTCTCTACTGAAAACTAATAGAGCCCAGCTGATCACTGTTCCGCATTTGTATTCAAGGCTGTAGATCCTCATTCTGTGTTAGAAATCATGTATCTAGTGTTGTCAGAAGATGTTGCCCATTGGTTTTACAATGGACTTTATGAAAGGAGTCTGATGCTCTGTTTGCTGTTCTAATTCCTATACCTGGTATTTTTAAGGTAGCCCTTAGAAAGGAATAGCTCACTCCCTTTGTTAATGCCCTGTCATTTCTCATCAGCTTCCAATGCCAGAAGCCAAGTGGATGTTGCTTCTAAGGCTGAGCTAAAGAAATCCTCTGTGTAGAAGTAATTTTCTATGCTCACTTTTTGGAGTTTAAAAAGTAAACAGCATATGTCCAAAGTGTGTGGGAGGCGAAAAATGCATACGCTTAACAACTTGTGTGCTTCACAAAGCATGGACCAGCTAGCTGCAGAACACAGTGCTGCTACTGATAGCAGTGCTTGACAGAAAGAGAATAACCTTAATAAAGTGTGTGAATCATTACCAGTCTAATGGATTTATACTGAAATAGTTAATTCATATAAAGCAGATGTCATATTTTTTTCCCAAAATATTTTTTCTGTATATTTTGCACATGGGTTTATATCTGATGCAGTCCTCCTACTAGAGATCCACTCCTGTATTTACATTCAGGCTTAACTTGAAGCTCACAGATACCAAAACAAACGCGGTTGCAAAACTGGGTATAAGTGCAAGTGCTCGTTTTTACCGAGTACAGAGATGTGATTTTTTTTTTCCCCCTCACCCTCTCCTTTGGTTTAATCACAAGAGGAAAACTAAAGGGCAGTTGGTGTGGTGTCAGTTTGGGAGACCACTTTCACTCCTTTTCATTCCCCCCCATGCCCCTAGATGCTCTCCTTTTAGTAATGCCTGGGTTTCATTTTAAGCCAGTAATTTTGTTATCAGTCAGAGGAAACTTCTCTGAGATACGGGGCTTGCAAGATTTTTTTTTTTTTCAAAATTACTTTATTCCTAAATGCCAATCACAGAATGTCTTTGTTTTTAGCCTTTTAAAACTATTCGAGAGGATCTGTGCGAATGTCATGATCGGAGTGATTTGGGTGGTTCTCTGATGTGATAAGGATGCTTTTAGTCCCTGTTTTGGGAAGGTCTCTGAGCACACGTCAGCAAGCCCACACAGAGGCTCTGTGCCATCTGCTGCTCACACCGGAGGAGATGGAGACTGGGGGCTGGATTAGGTGCTCGGTGGAGATTTTTCTGCTGTTGATACTGTAAGGGCAGACTGGCCCTTCATACAGCCGAGCAAATCATTAAATCTGCATGTTTTAGCAGCAGGAGTCGGCCAGACCAAAGGCGAGAATGATGAATCCCCCTTTGAACCAGCCAACCCCACCCCTGAGGGCTTGTCCGGAGCCTCTCGCTCCTCTCCCGCAGACCTCGCGGTCACCAGTGCCTTACAAAACCTGACTTAATGACTTTCTGCACCACATTCGCTTGCTGTACATTAATGAGGATTTTTTAGTTGTGTTCCTGCTTTTTGTCTCTTTTAAGACTACTTTCAGTGTTTTAGCATCATGTTCAAAAGGCTAGTCAGACTTGTGTGCTCGCAGCCTCATTAAAATTCTGTTCTGCACATCCTCTGACTCACACTTTATAATCTATCAGAACACCTGTTTTCTTTACAATGGCCACAAGGCAGCTCAAAACACTGTGGTATTTAGCATTTAATAATGAGCACAAGATATGTATTTTTTGACACTTAAAATTTCCTTTAGAAAAGTGTATGAACAAAATTCTGGTTTGAATGATTTATCTGAGTTCTCTTGTCCTCCCTCCCTTCCTCCCCACGTTTCCCCGTTTTGAATTTTGACAAAACTCAGTAATTCTGTGGCAAATGGAGAACTCGTGCGTGACATTAGGCAGTGGTCATGAGGAAGTCTGGTGGAATCTATGGAGCAATCGCCTTCCCTGCAGTGTTAGCAGTTTTTAAATTTCTTAGGGCAGGAAGTGATTGAGATTTGTATCTACATTTAAATAAGAGCCTTTCACAAGCAGTACATTGTAACACTACCCCTATGAGGATGCTTAGAAGCTTAAGTATATTGTTAACATCTGTCTCTTTATCATTCCATTACTTAAATCAATAGTGGGCATTGCAAACAATTTTTCTTTTAGTTACAGGCTTTTAGAATTGTAGTATTTAGCTTAATATTAGCCATTTGATAGAGAAGCCATTTGAGGGCTCAGCATGAGGTGAAAAATGTGATCTCAAAGGGCAAAAGCCTGTCACTGTTATGTAAGTGAAGAATCATTTCCCAGTGGATATGAAATTCTCTATCTTTAGTGCTCTAATAGAGGACATACTGCAAGTTGATTATTGTAATCCTACAGTGTTATCTCATCAGTGAGTGGATTAAGGGAGTTCTTTCTGCTAAGGGGTCAGAATAAACATTTTCATTTACTCCCTGCTGTGTCACAGACAAATAGAGGTGTTATCTAAGAACGTTTTGCCACACATGGTAAACGTAAGTACAGTAATGTATCAGTGATTCTTCTTGCAGCTTTCCATGGTCATACAGAATAGAATGGATGCTGACAGTGAAGTCACAAAATGGTCACTGGAAGGGGAATATGTATTAATCATACTTAATGTAGAAGGTTGTATTCCTCTCTAATAAATTATCATTATCTCATCAGATTAATAAAGTGTCAAATGTGGGATATTGCATGTCATTTTTAGCAGGAAAGTGAGTTCACTGCCTTAGCTGGTCCAAGAATCAAGGATGTTGTAAAGTATTTTAAAGGAGTGAGTTGAAATGTAAGGAAATAACTGTGCAGGTGGAGAAGTATCATAGGCAGATTTAACATCCTGCCTGTTGGAGAACAAAGTTTCCTAGGATTCCTGTACTTAAGAAGGCATTATGCATAAGTTGTTTACCCCATATATTCTTCCAGGGAATCTTCATAAAATACCATAAGGAGTAGTGATTCTTCTTTTCTTGCTAAACATTGTTCTTTTTGAAAACTGCTGCTCCCAGGATGAAACCTCCTTCTGTGAATGGAATGATCGCAGAGCACATTTCAGTAGAAGGGCTGTTCTTAGTAAGCCAGCAGCCAAATTGTGTGTGGCATCAGAGCACCGGGAGGATCAAGGGTGGCAGCAAAAGCGAAGGGAGAACCACTATCACACGAAAGGAAAAGACCTGGAGGTGCCTCGTGCAGAAGGTTCCCGGGTCGTGTAAAGCAGGTGTCAGCTCGGCTCTGTGGTCTGAGTCACTCAGCAGGTACTGCAGGGATTTTATAAATGGAAGAACCACGCTCTTAGATGACTATGGAGTTGTTAGCTTCCAGTAATTCTTAGAATGGATTTCTTCCCTATATGGCTTATATACCTGAAAAATATTTTATAAATAAATGGGTAATTTTCATGGACAATATATAGAGAAGAAAAGCAACAGACTGCAAAATTGCTGTGGAGTAGTGCCACGATTCCATAACCTGCAGACCATATACCTGAATTCCTTCAAACAGTGCAAAACAGAGGATGGATGTCTTGGTACATAGTGAATAAAGTAGACAAAGGCAACTGACCTCAAACCTGTGTCTCTACAGAGGAAGAAATCTTGAGCAAATTCTCTTCTTTGTGGAAGGTACAGGATCATGACCTTTCCCTTCTAAGGTGCCTGTTTCCCCCCATCACCTCCCTTCCCTGCCAGTAGAGGTCTGCACAATGATCAATTCCAGCGAGGCTGGTGCGAGACCTCCCTGCTCAGCTCCTGCCCCTCTTCTCCCTCCCGCCTCCCGTGACAGTTCCTGGAGTTGTGCAGGAGAAATTGCACAGGCGGAGTTTCCACATCAGTTTATAAATGATGGTCAGTTCTGGGTTTCTTTGTCTTTATTTGGTTGGGTTTGGGGTTTTTTGGAGGGGGCATTTTGTTTGGTTATTTGTGTGTTTGTTTGTTTGATTGTTTGTTTGTTTGTTTGTTTGGCTGGGTTTTTTTCAGACTGGAGCAGTTGCCCTAAGTCAGCTCCTCAGCCCTGTGTTTGCAGTTGTGTTTGAGCGGGGGAGAGCTGGCAGGCCGGGCAGGGATGAGTGGGTGTGAGAGGAGGAGGGCAGGATCTGTTTACACTGGGTTCAGCACTAGCAAAAATTACAGCATGGAACTGCACTCTCAGCAGGCAATTTGATTACTGAGGCACTGCTCCAAGCACATGATTTATCCACGTAGCTCAAAACAGATAGGAATAGAGCCAGTGTGCTAATGCAAAGTAAGAGTTTCAAATAGAGCTTAATCAGATGTGACAAAATAGAATGAAATATAGACAGAATTAAACAAAACATGTGAGTGTTGTATAAAAGAGTGAACTTAAACCACTAAACAGAATAAAACATAAAATACTAGTTACATGACATGCTAAAATCCGTTTGAATGTGGTTTGCCACATGACAGGTTTCATTATATCATTCATTTGACAAAAACAAAGAAGTTTTCTCCAGAGCCTAAAAGCAGGAGCATAACCAAGGTCACTGTGTATTAGATTTGCCAGTGCAGCAGAGCATGGCTGTGACCGCTGGGGCTGGGGAAGCTCTGAGGACACCACACACATGCTCCTGGGTGAGTGCTGCGGCTCCAGCAGTGACTGGCACAACAGTTTGCTGGATAACTTCTGATGTAGGAATCCAAACTTCACCTAAGCTGATCTAGCTGCCAGCTCTTGGTCTTTCCAGTTCCTATCAGAGAAATGCTTATGGAGTACTGTGTTGGCATAAAACAAACCTTGTCAAGATTTCTCTGTGTGAGATTTATGCAGAGTGAAATAAAAGTGTGACATGGACACCTGATGCGTGAGTCTTCTGTATGAAGCATGACACTTGGCAAGACAGACAGTGCTGAGCTCTGCAGACCTGCCAACTCGCACTCATTTGGAGTGACTCAGGCATTTTTTCCTGTTGGTTGTGCACAAATATCCAGCTAAATAACTCCTGAAGTTACAGAGGGGTTTATGCAATGAAAGACTTTTCTGAAGTATTTTTTTAACACTGCTTCTTTAGACATATGTTTTCCTTCTGTTCTTTAATCACAGTTAGCCTTTCAAAACAAAATCTATATGGATTTTGAACATGAATAATTAAAACAATACATTCTGCTTTTGTATCCTTGTCTTACAGAAGCATAAGATGATTTGGATCATCGTTTTTTGTTAAAGCTCACTGTTTCACTGGGAAACAGGGGACCTAACCTGAACTCCAGGTTAGCAAGTCTTAGTTATGGGCAACAGAGAAAGACACCAGATGTAAAGTCAAGAATTTATTGTTAATGTAACATAGCAGGCTAATCCAAAAATTAGTGTTAGGCCACATGCAGCTGTTAGAGAAAAAGGAGGAAAGGGAGAGGGGAGAAAGCCATTACACAGACAGTCTCAATAAATAAAAAAGTAACACAAGTAATAAGTTTAAAGTTGTTGCATACACTACTGAGCGCCTGCCCCTTCCTGTCTCCCATTATGCCACACTCCCAGCACCCCTGGGTACGAAAGCTGCAGATTTCAGCCTGGAGGGAGGTTTTGGAGAGTCATTCCTGTTGCAGGAGGGGTATGGCACTGCTGGCCAGGGGTTCCTCTTTCTCTTTGGCTGGGAAAAGCACGATGCTGCTGCTGTCGGAGATTTTTCATCCTCCTCAACTCAGGAATGCTTGGGGCTCCCATTAAGTTTCTGGTTTTGCACCTTGCCCCTTCTCAGCAGATCTGCAGCTCTGTGTAATGTCTGCATTTGCTGTCTGGGCAGTCTCTCCTGTGTGTCACAGACTGTTCACTGTTTTCTTTTTTACCCTTAAAAACTGTTCTGCCCCTCCCAGGCCTGGACCCGTGGCATGTTCACAGTGCTGGTGTTTCCCATGTCAGCCTGTGCCCTCTCTCTGCAGCCAGACTGGCGCTGCAGTGTCACAGTAGGGTCAGAAACATGGAATGCTGCCCAGACTGACCACTGGTCATAACAGTCTCTTTAAAAATTATGGTTATTTCACGTAACTATACAAAGCTGAGGACAAGTCACACCAATTAGACAATAGTCACTTGGTTATTAAAAAAAAGCCATCATTAGAGCTAAAAGCAAAGCTCCAGTGAGACGGGACAAGGCTGGCATGGCCAGAGGCCCAGGCTGTTGGGTGGCACAAAGCCTGCTACCCCACAAACACTGCCAGAGCCTCTTTACCTAAATAGATCAGCAAGAGTTCTGCTGTCTGGTTCCCACAGAATTGTCCATTGCTTCTGTCTTCCCCGTGTGCACTTGTTCATACTGATGAGGGGATCATACTCATCCACCTGAGCAGGACAGGATAGAACAGTCTCACACCTCCATGCAGTTCAACTATGTGAGAGTTTTGAAGAGATGGAAAGTGAATGCATATCTTTTCTTAAACTCAATTTCTGAATGGAGACTGATGTTAAAGCTTTGGATGCACTGAATGTAAAAACAGTAAAGCAAAAGGAAGTTTGAAATAACAAAAATGCCATGAAAAATTGCTATTGATCACCAGAGTGACTCCTTCAAAATCTATCACATTGAAGTTACAAAAGGAAAATCAGTCATGTTAGGAGAAGCAGTCTGTCAATACAGCTGTATTTTAGAATCCTGGTGCTGCCAGAGCTGCTGTGCACCATTGGTAGCAGTATCTAGAGCCACATTGACACTGCTGCTTTAGGGGCCGATCTTTGTCATGCAGCTTATTACCATGGGAATTTTACTGTTAGGTTGGAGCTCAGTGTGACCAGTCAAGCTTCTCTTTCTATTAGTCCTATGACATTGGAATAGGTCACAATTTGTTTTTAAATACAAATGTATATATAATATGTAAATTATTAAGGGGAAAAATTGAAGCCTTGGAGAGTTATTGGTGGCAGCATGAGGATTTATACAGTTTACCATTTTTATTTAGATTAGATTTTAGAAAGGAATTCATCCCTGTGAGGGTGCTGAGGCCCTGGCACAGGCTGCCCAGAGCAGCTGTGGCTGCCTCATCCCTGGCAGTGCCCAAGGCCAGGTTGGACGGGGCTTGGAGCACCCTGGGATGGTGGAAGGTGTCCCTGCCCGTGGCAGGGGTGGGATGGGATGGGCTTTAAGGACCCTTCCAACCCAAACCATGCTGGGATTCCACGAGATGAATGTATGCGATTTTTAATCAGTTTCTTTTTTTTCTCCACAGCAGTTCCTACCACTGACCTTCACATGGGTGTGGCAGGATAGAACAGACTCACAGCTCCACAGAGTTAAACTCTGTGAGGTCAGGCTGAGAAACAGCTGTACTGTAACAGGGGCACAGATATTTACTTCATTTCCTGAGCACAAACTTTCTGATCTTTTTTTAATTTGGTTTTTGTTTGTTTGTTTTTTAACACATCCTCCATTTGATCCATTAGGAGGAACATTAAAGCAGAATGTTCAGCTCATTAAGTTTCAGTCATGCAAGACTTTCATTCTCAGAATAAAAGCTCATGCACTTGGAAATATTTGAAAAAAAAGAGAATGTAGAAACTTGAACAGTTCCAAGGTACATTGGAATTGTGTGAAGGACTGAAATTCATTTGATAAAAAATAGCAGGTTCCGTGTGCCAGGAAACATTAGGAGAGCATGCAAATACAACTGGGTTTTCAGGCTTTTCACCAAGGTGTGGAAAGATCTGCGGCTACATGAATCCAGGCTTTTAAATACTTTTAATACCTACTGTTATTCTTTGACAGGTGTATAAAATCAGTCTTCTGACAAATTCTTCTCCATTTTTTATTTAGATAAAAAATTCAATAATTAAACTTTGCCAATGAATGTCAAATTTCAGTTAGTGAAAGAGAGAGAGAATGCAGAAACAGTCATTTATTACACAATATAATGCCATTTCATTTTCATAGAAAGTGAGTTTCATTATCTTAGAACTTAAGCTATTACTCTTTCCCCAGACATTTAAATGAAGAAATGTTTAGTCATAACAGAAACAGTTTTAAAATTTTGGTTTTATTTTAAGAAAGGCATTTTTTTTCTGCTCTGATTTTCTCTATATTCTTTAGGAACAACTTCGCTGCTAAATAGGTGAAGCATAAGAAGTTTGCCTTTCTAGAGATGCAGTTAATTCAGTATTTTGCAAGAAAATGGCAGAAACAGCACAGAAAGTGGGGAGCTGCTGAGTTACTAGACAAGCCTTTTCCGAAGCATAGAGATGATGGCTCAGAAAACGAGTCTTATGAAAGATTCATTTTAATTAGTGGATTTTTTTTAAGCCATACAGTGGGGTTGATTAGCCCTACACTGCAATTCCATACATTCGTGCTCTAAGAGTGTCAAGAAAGCAGTTGAAATTAAAAGAATTAGATACTGAATATTAAATATTTTAAATATATTAATGAAATATCCTTAACAGGTTTTAAGACTGATGTAAAACAGAAGAATACAAAGGTGCAGATAATTAGTATTCCACACATGAATGATGTAGGTTTTCTTTGAAGTTGCCTGTAAAAAAAAAGAGGGCTTGTTGCTTGAGCTACATGTCCTCTGAAAATAGATACATTCCTGCCCTTCCAAGACTTTAGTTTTGCATAAGTAAACGTAGCTTGAAGGAAAGTCTGATTTGTCCCTTGATCATCCCTGGTAAAAATGTTTCTTACGGACAGCTTTAGGACAGCAGCTGCTCCTACTCCATTGATGTCTCCACAGGTACATTTTAGTGATGAGATAGGATCAATTCTTTTAGGACCATAAGGATTTCTGCAAGAAATAGCAACCTTTGCTTACCCCAGCTGCACAGGTGCTTGGCTTGACTTCTCACTGGGGCTGCTGCATGACCTAAGTGAACTCTGGAAGTACTGGCAAAACTTTCATCAGAAATATGCCAGCACAGAATTTTTAGGTTATTTTGTACTGCTTCAGAATACCCAGTGATTTATTTCAGTTTCAGAAGTTATGTGTTTGAACCAGAGTCAGTTTCTGTATTTTGTTGGAAAGATCCTCATTGTATCCGAAGCAGTGAAAATCTGGATTATAGCTGTGCTTGGTACCAGCTGTACATCCCTGAACACAGCAACTCGTTCAACTTGAGGGACTATTACAGTCTTTTTGTTCCTAACAACTTAAGCATTTGTCCAAGTCCTAAACTTCCTTGCCTTTTTTTCTTCCTGGTAGACGCACCATAAATACTGTATCTGTGAGATGTTTGGCTCTAACCAGTCATTTATTTTACAGATCAAAGAAATAAATATGTTGTGATTCTTTTTTACTTCACAGTGTCAGCAGAGCATGAATAGATTAATATGTACAGAACTCAGAAATGTTTAATTATTTACAAGCATTTTAGCTCATGTTAATTGGCAGCTGAGTGCAGACCCTTTATTGCCCAGCCAAACAGGTCTTGACTCTACAAGAACAGTGACTGCACTTAGCAGCCGAGGAGAGAACTCGGTGCTCTTTGCAGTGGAGCTGCTTTTGGTGACTGCTGTCACTTCTGTCATGGACTGGGAAGGAGAATGATCCCTAAGGCAAAGCTGGGGAAGGTTTGCCATGTGTAAGGGAGTGTGTAATAGGAACCCTGAAACTCTCAGTGTACCAAAAAACCCCCACTGACATACGGATGTACCGTATATATGTCACATACATCTGTCTTGATTGGTCCTTGCTGCTCTCTGTAATCCCAGGGAAAGCAGGCACTGTCTGTCTTAGGCTTCTGTCCACCTCCACGGACCACCTGGATGGAGCTTTAATCAGAATTCTTGTATCCCTATCACTGTCTGTTACCACAGTGATCTTTAGGGTTATAAAGGGCAAAATATGTCAGTATGTGCTGGAAGATAACCCATAATGTTTGTCACGGAGGGAACAGTAATTAAAGGTAGAGGGAATAGCCATTGCAGTTGACGTCAATATGTTTACATCAACAAACAAATAAATTTAAATGAAATCAGAATTTGCCCCTGAACATCAGTGTGAATAATATTGTGATGCTTTAATTATTTGAAGTTAGATAAAAGTATCAAGCTAATGTGAAGTGTAAATTACTGTCTCAGGATAAATAGATATTGAAGAGCTTATTCTTCTGTTGAATACATGAAAAATGAGAAGCACAGTGTATTGGTAGAAAAGGTGGTTTCTATTTCAGAAACACCTTTGGGACTCATGAGCTAACTTCAATCTGAAACGAAGAAATTTCATTGAAAAAAGTGAAATGCAAAATTGTAGCTTCACTTGTCATGTATTATCTTGCCTGTGTCTGTTTTATTCTCTTTCTTAGAACTTGCCTTTTATTATCGTTTTAATCACCTTGATGGGTGTTATTATAATCGCAAAACCTCAGCCTGGGGAAAGTGATAATCTTGTCATTAGTTTGTTTCAGTGTCACTGTTGTCAATTCATGCTTAGCTACTATTTAAAAGTTTGGTGTTAATCCTGTGATTGGATACCAGGTGTGATGTGGCCAGTATTTACAGGTGAGCAGTGCTTCAGTATTCCTCTTTGGAGTAACCTTCCTCATCGGGAGTTATTCACCTTAATCTTTTTTTTTCCCCTTAATTTTTTTTCTTAGATCTTAATACTCTGATAGATAAATAGTTTTTTATCATTAAATGACACCAATAACTCTCCTTAGAAGTTTGGAACAAGTTTTTGTGCATGATCACAGGTAGAAATCGTTCAAACATCTCTAAAACGAATTTAGAAGCTACTTTTCAATACGTTATTCCATTTTAACTATTCCAATATTCCAAAACCTTTCCTGGAAATGATCATCACAGACTCTAATTTGATGTTCTCAGTATCTGCTTCAGAAAAAAGCTATTTCATCATTTATATTTTATTTGGAATACATTTGAAATGAGATAAGTTTAGTAAATTATTCAGAAATGTAAAGGATTACTCAATAAAGTTTTGCATTCTTAGTTTCAGTGCACTAAAGATAAACTGTTAAAAAGAGGGCCCAGTTAATGCAGCATAAAGATGATGCATGAAATGTGACATCTCCTTAACATTGAGAGAAAACACTTCCCTCCATTGAGTGCTTTACAGCTACTGCAAAATATTGACACAGCCCTATTATACCAAACAATAGACTGCTTTCAGAAAGATAATTTTATAGAAGGGGTAGTATCATGTGATCTTATTAATATTTATGAAATATGATAACAGAAAAAAGGGAATTGGGATAGCGCTGCTATCTTTATAGACCCTATCCATTTCAGCTTCAAAATGTTTTTCATTTCACACATCAGACACTAATTAGCAAATATCTAATTAGTGTTAGAAGAGTAATCGCTCATGGGAGTTGTTGAGGCTTTGAGCTTTCATGCATGCAAAAATAGTGCCACTTTAGGTACATTTGTTAAGGTACAGTAACTTTAACTTTTATTTTTCTCTGAACTGCGTGAATTAAAATAAAAAGCAAAATTAAGCTCCAGTAATTGGGGGTGGGAAAATGAATGCATTCGTAAAGAGTGAGGCAAGATCCAGAAAAATTAAAATTTAGGTATTTTGAAACTTCTGCAGATGCTGGTAAATTCACTAGACCAAACAGAATATAATATTAATTTGATTTGATTCTACTTTCCAGGTGAAAGACTATCTGTAATGTTCCTCTTTACAAAACAGATAACTGTATATGCCCCAAATGAGTGGAACACACAACGCAGCCAAGGACAGAATAATCAAAATGCTATCAGAATTCTACTGTTCTTAAGTTTTATAGTTCAAGTGTGTCAGGGTGATAAGTTTCTTGTTATGAATATTAATTATTAAGTTATGTGGGTTTTATTTTGCATTTTCTATTATGAGAGACATAAATTCTATATGAACAGAATCTACCTTAGTAGTTACTTAGTCACAGAGCAGATAAATACATCTTAGCTAGGAGCCGAGTGTTCAGTACAGAGCACTGTGCTTCTGCCAGCATCGAAATTACCAACGTGAAGGGGGAAATAAAACCAACTATTTCTCACACCTGGTTTTAGCAATATTTCTAAGTTCACTCTAAAATAACACAAGCAGGAGCCTGATTTTGAAAATAGACAGACTGTAGGAAATGTATGAAAATAATATTAATGATAAAATATTTAGATACTGTTTAAATATGCAACAAAATATTGAAAAATGCTGGAGGACTGAAGAATTAGTCTTTATTCTGCCGAATTTCATAGCACTACCCTTTTTGCTCAACTTCCCGAAAATGAAATGTCTGTCTATCGAATCTTAGTGCATTCTAATTCACATTCATAAACATTTTTCAATAACTGTTTACTATCACTTTAATTTTAAAGATAATGTGGGTTCAAACTGTAGCTTTTACATGGAGAAAAAGCAATTCATCTGTGATCTCCACTAAATTGATTTCCATTTCAGTGGAAATGGCTTGTCCTGAAGTTTCAACTGTCCTCAGCAGAATGTTTCCTCCTAATGATGCAATATTTGCACAGTATCAGATTGTCATACTCTCCACAATCTGGTTCCTAAATATTAGAGAAATTGAATAGTCTATCTTGTTGAAGAAGCTGAATGGAAAACAGATGCAAATAAACAGCATAAAGGCTGGATGTACTTAATTTTTATCCTGTTCAGGCAGCCAGATCTGCATGGGGTTAACACCTAAATCCCAAATTTATTAATAAAGCCACCAGTAGGTCAACAACACAAGAGAAGTGTCTGTCAACTGTTTGATCAAGTGTCAGCTTTTAAAAAATCTTACCCATCATATTGCTAAGCAAAGTATTTATTCCCCAGACTCAATCCCAGTGAACTCAGTTATAGTCGTTTTTTTACCTTTTGTTGGTTTCTGTCTTAACTTTTTTAAGCCCACTTTGAATTCCTAAGCTTGGGTTACTGAGTACAGCTGAAATTTTTAAACATGTGAATGAAAATTAAGTGTGAAAAATGGTGCTTAGATTACTGTGTGAGGACTTAATAGAGATGTTGTGGGGAGGAATAAAAAAAGTTTTGAAAGAGACCTCTGGAAGATGAAGGAGATGGTATTTCTGTACATTGAATCTGTGAAAATGGAAGAAGGAGTGTGTTTTATAGAAGCTTCCATGCGTGGCTTTAACAGCGTTATTGGAAATGCACTGATTTACGCTGGTATGGCCTGCTGATGTTCCTTGGAACTTAAGGGGGCATATCAGCACATTTTTTTCATCATCAGAATGCTGCTCAAATAGTTTGCCTAATGGCAGTTTTCCATATATTGTGACTTTTCTAATTCCAACCTCTGTTTGCAGTAACGATGCTCAGCTCTGACACGCGGCTGGGAATGGCAGAGTGTTTCCCTGGGAAGGGTTACTGCCACCAGCTTCAGGTACAGGTGGGAACGGTAAAGAGGAGGCAGGCAAATTACTTGAAGCAAATTGGAGAATACAATCTTCTTTTCCAAACTCCAGACACTTGTCCTCACTGCCATATTATCTGTACCAGAAATGAAAATCTTGCTAAAATATTAAAGCATACATGGCTGGGTTTAGGTAAGAAGTCTTACTTTAGAGGTTTTTCCTTGTTTTAAGGTTGCAGTTAGTCAGGAATTGCTATAAAATAGAATACATAATGCTTTTAGCATTTTGGATTTTTTTAAAATACATATTTAGTTTAAATTTATTAGAAGCTGGAAAAATTCAGCATAGGAGTATATTCCTCTGTTGAATAGTATTTTTTTTTTTTTTTTGGTTAGGTGTGGAGTTTATTTTTATGTTTTCTTAAACATGGGAGGAGTCTTTTATTTCTTTTGAATTCCTCACGTTTGTCAGAGCAGGTCAGGTTTTGTCAGGACAAGAATTCTGTCGTGTAACTTTTGGAGAATGTCTGTCTTAAAATTCGACTGAGAGATGAAGGAAGAACCAGCTGATAGCAGGAATGCTGTAGGACTCCGGCTTTCTTCTTTCCTCAGAGACTGAGCTAATCACCTCTCTGTCAGTTTCAGTGTCCTAATTTATAACTCAGCACCCCTAGGCTTTATTCCTGCTCCTCTTCCAAGTAATTGACATGTCAAGGAAAATGCGAGAGCAGCCCCTCCATGGGTAACAGGGATACTGAGGCACTGCTGTTACCCTCTCCTCAAAGGATCTCTGGGAATGCCTTCAGGGGATCCATTCCTTTGTGCCATCTTTTAGTTTGGCTCAGTCCAGAGCAAGAGGGTGTTATTTCATTTTAAGCACTTTTTTTTTAATCAATGTAAGGTGTGCTCCATATATACGGACTTATTGGTCTGTATGGACTTTATGTAGCAGAATAATAAGCAAAATGAAAATAGGGAAAATGGTGGAATTGTTACAGTAGGCAAAACAAAAATAATGATGAAGAATACCTTCATTAGTAATGTTTTTCAGTATGTATAAAAAGATTTCTGTTAAGTCAAGCAGATGGAATCAGGCTTGTAAACATCAATTTATGGAATATTTTGCAGGTGTTTAGCATCTGTCTCAAACAGTTGAGAGTATTTCCACACAGCCTGATTAGCAAGGTCAAAAATCAAAGATGTGTTTATAAAGCAACAGTGACCAGATCATAAATATGAATCATAAGCAGATTCTTGCTATCCCATGATGATTTACTGCTTGTGGAAAAACTTAATCTCATTTTATTTAATTTTTCTGTTATTGCAAAGATATACTAAAAAATAATGCTTTGTGCTTGATGTAGTGACATAGTTAAGACAGTTAAGGCAAAACCATTCCTTTGGGGTCTTTATTTATTTATTTCTTACATTTAGATTATGTTAACCTTGTGGGTTTAACCTTTCTCTGTTACCAAAAGTTACCCTGTAGAAGTGTTTCCATAAATTTCAAAACCTTTCTTTAAGTCACTTTACGGCTTTACCAGAGAAAGAAACTTTATCATTCCTTAACTTTTTGGTTTTGGTTCTTGAGAAAGTTGGTTTTGAATGATCTGAATGTACTTAGACTTTTTGTACTCTGTGTATGCTAAAGAAAAACAATCTTCGAAGTAAAATATTTTGTCTTCCAGAATTTGTGGAGTTGTCATTAAGGTTATTCAGCCTGTAGAAATTATGTGTTGCAATGTCATGTCTTAGTAAAAAACGAAAAACGGGACATATTCCAAATTAAGAAAAAACTGGATCTTTTGATCCAACCCAAATGCTTCTCTGAAAAAGAGTTAAAACTCAGTTGGGGTCACGAAATAACAGGTGTCTGCTTACTGAAGGTGATAAACTTGCTAAGGAAACTGGAGCAGATGAATGTTGTCTCTGGGGAAGCATGTTTGCCCTTTTCAAAAGCACAGATTTGAAGTCTGGAATCAATCGCAGAAATGCCTTGGCTTGCCATGATATGTAGATCACAACTAGAACAGGTAAATGCAATTTGTGTAAGCATATAAATCAGAGAATGTGATTTTAAGTACCCTTAAATGAATTAGATTTGTCTCATAATATGCCTATTAAGTAGGTAAATATCACTGATCCTCATTATTTAGAGATCAGGTGGCATTAGCAAACACGTTTTGTATTTCAGAAACAGTTTCCAGCTTGTCAGTTTGAATGTAAGGATAGTTTTGAAATCAGTAGTGAGTAGTTCTCAATCTCCCACGTAATTAAATCTCTCTATTTTCTATTTCCTTTTCTGTAGAGTGAGAACAGTAATACTATGTGCAAGTTTGATAGAGAAGTTCACAGAACAGTTTTTGCTGCTTTTGAGATCCCAAATGGATATAGCCACCTGTGTGGGACTGTTCTGAGGAAAAACTCTCCCTGTGCAGAACTTGTGTGCTGTGTAACCCACTGAAGTCACGAAAGCACCACAATGCCTTGGATGATGATGACCGAATCCCAAAGCTTTCTAAGATTGTAGCTGACTGCTAGCAGCAACAGCTTTAGTTAATCTAAAGTTATTCCAGTTATTACTTATTTCAGTTATTTCAGTTGCTTCTACAATCAATACAGAACCACAATTAAACTCTTGCAGAAGCTTATATGGAGTATGACAGTATACTTAGCAGAGATTTGTATTTAAGACATGGAAAACAAAATTTAAAAATCCTTGGTTTATATTTATCCTCGGGATAATTAGACTGGCAGGAATTTATTTGGGTTTTAGGAGACCACCTTATTTATTTTTTTCATGTAAATTAATGCTTTTAACATACAGTCTCAAATAAAATATATTATTCCAGACTGTAATGTGGTGACAGTGTATTGATTTTGTTATCCCTGGAAGTGTTTACTTGCTTCAGCAGAAGTACAACCATCTTCTGATGGTACCATCTTCTTAAAACAATTTTACTTCTCTTTCAATGAGAATGGTTGGTTTGAAGTTTGTGAAAGGCATATCTGTATGGAATTCATAGGATTTCATGTTGTGATACAGCAAGGAGGCTTGCTAGAAATTGCCTGTTTCAGGCTGATGATGCAAAACTAGACATCTGTTAAATTAACATCTATCTAACATTTTTGCCTTTCAGTCAAATGCATTCGAAAAAATTTAAATGTTTTTTAGCTGTCAAAACAATCTGTCACAAGATATTTATTTTTTTTGTATAATGGGTTACTTAAGGAAAGCAGCATATGGTTGATTGAGCTGCACCTATGCTGCAGTTTCCCTTGCTCTGTACTACCTGTGAACTACTGGAAGATGCCCAGGCTTAAATGATTACTTTTTAAAATTTAAGGAAATAAATTAGAACTTTTTACTTTCTAACCTGTTGGATTCCTTTATAATTTGTGTTTCAAATAAAAAAACAAAACTGATTTTGGTAAAGAAACCTTAGAAAATGTTGCCCTGCCTTTTTGTCTTAGAGCAGCCCATGGGATGGTAAGTACATCCTGCAGTAAATCACAGTGGGAACAAGCCTGCATTCACCTACAGGTTTGTTTCTTTCCTTAATTTAGGCTATTCATTACTTCTCACATAGAGGAGGATATAATAACACATTAGCAATTACAATTATGCATAATTTTAATAAAAACCTGTAATAACAGGTCCTAATAATGACCAAAACCAAAAAGCCTTTAATGCAGTACATAGTGCTGCATTGTACTGGGTTCTCATTCATCAGATTATGGCTTGTGTGTCTTGGTGACATTCTGGGTCTGCTTTTATGTGCCCCTTTCAGTCATGTAGCACTGTGCCCTGCCCCATCCTGCAGAAGAGTACTGAGATTTTTCCAGAATAAATTCACAGTGAAATCCTGGCCTCATTAAAGTCAATGGGTCTGCTACCTCCAAGTCAGTGAAACCTGAACTGACTGCTTGCATCAGTATTTTCTGATAGATAGACACACTAGAAGTCCAGTGTTAAAGCTGTTAAAATTATTTCTTTCAGAATTTATTTGTATACATTTCTTTTACTCTCAGGTTTTGATTTGTGTATGCTTGAAAAATGGAGTTTTATTTTGCTTTTTTTTAGTCCCACAGCACATAAAGCATGTGTGAATATGAGATATTTTGCTCTGGGAATAGTCAGCAGCTTTGCAGAGGGGTGAGACTGGAAGTTCTCAGGATGTGAAGTACTTCACCTCTAGGGAGATGAGAAATGTGTCACCCACACCACTACAGCCCTTCAGGGTGCATCTTGTGTTCATTCATGGTTTAATTTGGATTTAGGTTCAAGGCAGGAAGAGTGTATTATAAAACTAGTGCAATAAGTCACTGTATTTCATTAGTTATTAACACAAAACTGCCCATTCCCCCGGAAGGAATTCTGTGGGCTTCCGTGTCACTGTGGTGTTTTCAGAGAGGCAGCATTTGAACGTGGAGAACATATGGGGACACAGACTATGGAAATCATTCACTTAAATGTCACCCTGTCTTAGATTTGTCATCTAATTTTAATATGTTGAATGCAATGAATATGTTTGATTGTAGTTCGCTTTACAGTGAGTTGTATTTCTTAGTACTGACTGTGGCCAAAATATATCCGTGTTAATTATAATTATGGGGGATTTTAAAAAGCTAGGGTTTTGTTGTTTTTTTGGGTTTTTTTGACAAATATGCTATGTGTATTACAGATGCAGAAACTGTTTTAGGGTTTTCAGAGGAGTTTAGAAACAAGTTTACTCTAGTAAAACTTGATTACAGTGAGATAAATGGTTCTAGTGTTAGAGAAAAATGCAAATTTTAAAGATTACACTGTAAGCTAGCGTACATTGCTACAGCCCTGTGGACTTCAGTGGCGCTTGTAGCATTTTAGGATTTTGGCAAGTGGGAATAAAAGCCCCATCCAACCCACTGAGCCTCTCCAAGCAGCAGTACCCTCTGTTCCCCCACATCTTCTCAGTTTCCTCCTTTCCCCTCCCTCCTCCTGCCCCAGCAGGACACAGGCAGGGTAACCCAGCCGGATCTGATGGAACAGGCGATTCCTGGCTTGTGTCAGAACCCTTCTGGCTGTAGGGGCCTGTTCTTTGTTCATTTGAGGGAGTTTGTGAAACTTCTAGGCATTTCAGAGCTTTGAGATTCACACAAGTTTGTGTGTACCCAGCTGACTGAGTATTGCAAGCAAGAACTGCCAGAGAAGCAGATTTGCTCAGAGACACAGGAAAATTTACCAGTGTTAGTTAATGTTTGATTTCTAAAGCCAGTGGTCTGGAAACTAGAACTTTATTTTTCCTCTTTATTGCCGCTATTGTGTCTATTCTTTGGGAGTCATGAGATACCTTGAATGTATTGTAACTTTAAAGTGTTGATAATTTTTGCCGTACTGTGAGAAGCTGGAGCATGAGCCTTGCCTTTTCTGGGCAGAGGTAGATTGGCAATAATCTTTAGTAAAGGTGACAATAATCACTACAGCCTCAGGGCTGTACTGCAAGTCCGCTATAGGAGCAGGAAGTGTAGGTATTAACAGGTTGGGTTTTTCCTACACTGCTTAATAGAATGAAACCTGTGCTTTTGTTTGATATGCTAATAGCAGTCCCTTTTGTTTGTTAGGGAAATCCTTTGTATGCTGCAGCTCCCTTCTGGTCTGACACGCCCGTAAGCTAATCAATGGCAAGTTGATCCTCATATCCCACGGTGCCAGTCAGTCCCCTAAGAGTGAAGGGTCACTCCAAGTCCCCAGCTTACCCTGCTCCCACCCTGGGCTGCTGCTGTCATCCCGGGTTTCTCTCATCCTCCCCTCATCAGCCTCAGCCCGTGGCTTCCCCTGCACATTGCTCCCTCCTCTGCAGAGGGTACCCGGGCCAAAGGCAGAGTGGGCTTTTCTAGAAACTCCTCTGGGAAATGGGTGGTGTGAAATTGAGACTATGTCATTCCCACCTGGCAGGCCAGTCAATGGAGGGGTTTTTGCTGGCCCTGTTTGTGCTGGCCCAGTAAAAGCCATGCAAGCAGCAGAGCCCAAGAACCTCCACTGTTACAGGGTGTGGACAATGAACCTCCAGGCTTAGGTATAAAAAATCTGAAAAGTAAGAAAATGGTTTTAAAGTGCTTTTGCCTTAAAATGTGTTCTTGGCTTTCCCTTTATCTCTCTCTTCTTTTTTCTTTTTCTTAAATGAATACTGTTCTCAAGAAGCAGATTTTGGGAGCATTGTGCCGGGAACAAAAGGATTCTTTCAAAGACTTGTTGCTCAATCTTGTTTACAGGATTTTTCTTTTCCTGAAGCCTTCTAAAGTATTCTCAATTATTCTCTTCCCTAATGTATTCATATTTGCTGGAATAAAACTTGCTCTATTTTCAGCAAGTGCAGTTGTTCCCAGTGTTTTCTGGGTGAAATGTTAGCTGAGAAAACTGGCAATGGCACTTCCTTCTCCATATCTCCCTGTGCCCTGCCATTCTCACCATGACTCCTGCTGCTTTCTCTCTTCCTCCTCGGTGTCAGGACTGCTGCAGCCACTTCCTTGGCTGGCCCTGCTGGGGCTCCTGCTGCTTTCTCCATGACCTCCCAGCTCTGCCCGACAGCGAGCCAGCAAGCCACAGTGGAGTCTGAATGACTGGACTCTAAACTGGGCTTTTTTTGGCATTTCAGACTGTGTTGTGAGCGTATTTTCCTTCCAGTATTTCCTGTGTATTTCCTGTTCTAGCATAGTTTTCCATGTGTTCAGACTTGTGAGGCTCCCTGCCTTTCCTGCCAGGTGCCAGGTGTGTCACACACCCCTCACACCTGGGTGGAACAATTGGAATAATTGCACTTGTCCATGTGGTATTAATAATAATTATTATCATAATCATCTTTGGGAATACATTAATATTGTTTTCTTACATATGCATTAGGTTAACACTTAGCTAAATAATCATAATTAGCAACTTGAAAATTTTGTGTAAGCATTAGTTATTAAACCCTTAAATTAGTCCTATGAGGTATCATTACCACCATTATATAAACTGAAAAAATTGACCACATCAAAGATAATTGTCTTTCCCAAGATCCAGCAATGAATCTCAAACTGAGATGTGATTTGATCTCCACGGTTCTGTTTCAGTCATGGATTTTGCCTGCTTTAAAACACTGACTCCCAGGAGTTCAATGTAACTTGTCTGAACAATAAAAATATTATTGTTTACATTCTATTTTATCATCATCATAGAAGAAAGAAGTTGTCAGTACTAGCCCTGTGGTTTTTGGGGGATCCCTACTGCAAATAAAAAAATATTTTGGGGATTTGAGATGGCTTCTGTATAACTCTATTAGTAGTTGTAACCTTAGGTGTTGTTTTCTACTTTGAAATAGAATTACTGAAGCAAGATATTACCTGAAAAATGACAAGCGCTGTTAGAATGCTGTTGAAAGTTAACCCAAATGGCACAGAAATGTCATACATAGCTGATTATAATCATGCTTCTGTGTAGAATGTTATTTTTGTATATTGCTCTGGTCTGTTTATAACCATTAAGAAGGGAATTATGCACAGTAATGTGTCTAGATTCCAAGGAAGTTATTTGGCCTGTACATTATGACTTTTATTTGTTGCTTGGCTGCAGGACAGCATATGGAGTCATTATCCACTTAATAACCAAAATAGATGCAACCTCCCTTCCCCCTGGTGAGCGTGGGGATGGGAGGAGGCAGCATCTGTCACCTGTGCAGACAGACTGAGAGGGGCAGGGTCAGGCAGGGCTCTCATCTCTGCCTTTTCCAAGAAGAGCTGTTTGCTTGTGCGGTTTTGGTTTTTAGGTTGGTTTTTTATTTATTTATTTATTTTACTCCCTGGAATGTCAGTTTGCTAGGAAGCTGGAGGCGCTGCGATGGGAAGGTCTCTCTGCCCTGGTACCGAGCTCACTGCCGCCCTTCGCGGCCCGTGGAGGTGGGGCTCAGCAGTGCGCAGGGACAGCAGGGCACCTGTGGGTTCTGGGAAGTTGGTGTGCCAAAGTATGCAAGATGCAGCTGGAGAGATGAGTTTGATGTACTTTGAGGCCAAAGAGGAACTGGCTCAGTTAAGATTCCAAGCAAGTGATTTGCTTTCAGACTGAAACAGTCACGTATTGAGTGAGGTCTTTGTAGCCAGAGCAAAAGTATTTATTTCCATGTTTGCATATTGTTCTTTGGAATATGTACTGATTCTGCATGTCCCTGTCTCCCTCTGTTGTTCAATTTCCTACTCTTTTTTGTGTGCTTTTTCATGGATTTTTTCGGTCTTGCTGATTTGTAATTGAGTCGCTAATGGGGCAACTAAATTTTAATAAGGTTTGATTATAACTTAATTTAAAGTGTTCAGCTCGGACTCATGTAAAAGGTTGGTTTTGGTGGGGTTTTTTTGTTTTTTTTTTTTATTCAGAAGAAGTGTAGCTAAAAAAATCACTGGAATCCTGTGTTTAAAATTGTTAATTTAAAGTGAAAGCTGTAGTCGTTAATTGTTCACATTACTAGCAGCGATCAGTTGTGCTAATTTTGGGTTTTATGCATGAGCTAAGCCCATAGTCTCTACCTGGGTCTCTGAGAAAATAAAAGATCTGTTTCTTCAGGCACTTACAGCACCAGCCTTGTCATGCTGATGACTGTGGCGAGACAGACTTGCCATTAGTGTTGGCCCTTTGGCATCTCTTTTTGATCGGTGAGCCCAGCCGGGCTGCTCAGGAATTCATAGCACATCACAGCCGCAACTGGTATCCGAAGGATCTCTGCTCTCCTCTGGCTGGAGCTGTGTCTCTGCTCAGCCGCTGTCAGTTCTGGTTTGTATCACATCCCGCTCCTCTCTCCTCTGACCTTCCCTCGGCAGGGCCGGCCGGCAGGTGCTGCCCGCAGCCCTCCGGCTGCAGTTTTGGTGGGGTTTTTTTGGGGCTGCCGTGGGTGCCCCGAGGCGTTCCTGGGCTCTGCCGTGCCACTGCCCCCGGCCCAGGATGATCATCTCCTCTCTCTCCAAAGAGAAGCCGTGTTCCGAACCCCAGGACGAGGGGCCCTGTCCGTGCCTCGCCGCGCGGGTGCTGCCCCGAGCGCCCCGGGTGCGGCTCGTCCGTGCGGGGGCAGCGCCCGCGCATCTCCCGCCCCGCGCATCTCCCGCCCCGCGCATCTCCCGCCCCGCTCCAGGCCCGTGGTGCGGGGGCTGCGGGGGCACCTCCCGCTCCCCCAGCGCCGTGTCGCGGCCGGACGGTGCCGGGACCCGCGGGCTCTGGCCGGTGCCGAGAGGGAGATGGGGCGAGGCAGGGCGGCCAGCGGGAGCGGCTCCGCTCCGGCCGAGGCTCAGGCGGGGCATGGCCTCGGGAGCCGGGCTGCTAGGGCAGCTGCTGGGGCCGAGCTCCAGGTGAAAAGAAAAACAACTACAGCAACAATTATCCTCCCTTCCTCCCCCCACAAAAAACCAACAAACCTAACTAACCAACAAAAACCTTAAGTGGAAGGTGTGTGCCTGCCCACGGAGAGGGATTGGAACTAGACGATCTGTAAGGTCCCTTCCAACCCAAACCATTCTGTGACTGTATGAAAAAAAACCCACAACCAGGGCAAAACTCAGGGTTTCTGTCTTCTCGTTTTTCTCCCCGGGACAGCTGGCTGCAGCTGGGCCGGGCAGGGGGAGAGGGAGCACTGGGTTCCTTTGTCCCGAGCACCTTTGTGTGTAGAGGTTTGGTCTGCAAAGAGTCCCAGCCTTAAGCAGGTGCTGTGTTAGAAACGAACGTCCCTGGAGTGAAACCTCCAGCCTCCCGTCCCTCGGTGTAGATGCCACCTGTCCAGCTGTGTTAAGCTCAGTTTTAATGGTTTGGGGGGCAAAGCACTGAGTTTGTATCTGAATACCTCAAGCAGTGGCATCCTCCTTATTTGCTGTTTTAGTAAATATCGGATGTCATAACAAAACCCGTAAATGTGTTACAGGGTTACTGAGCAGTGCAGCCCGAGTTTGGTGGGCTCAGCCTTCCTGCTGACCCTTCTGGCAGAGGGAGGTCACTGGGGTCCGTCTGAGCAGTCATCTCAGTAAGAAGAGGTTTCTCAGAATGTGACATAGCAGAGCACTGGGGTGTTTGCCTAATTCCATGAGCTGCTTTGAGACCTCCAGGTGCAATCCTACAGGTGGTACTGCACCACAGCGCTGTGGCTGGGCAAGCTCCGAGGGCAGGTAGTGGCTGATGGATGCACCTGGGGAGTGGGGAAGGGCCGTGATCTCCCTGCCCAGGTAGCCCTGTACCGGAGAGTGGTGGCTGCTGTCACTGGGTCAGCTGAGGGGGGCACAGGTGCTGCCACTTGCCAGCTCTCCACCCCTGCAGCCTGGGCCTCCCCAGAGCTCGTCTGTGCAGCCCAAATGCACCTGGGTCACCATCGCAGCTGGAGCTACGTGAGGGTGGCATGAGGCTCCAGAAATGCAAGGCTGTCTGCTGTTCTTCCATGGATGTCATTTCAGTGCTGTGTAAGGGAAATGCATGTGTGTCTTTAGCATTGCGTGGCTTATCCAGGACTAAAACCTTCCTCTTGCTATCTTTATAGTAAACACTTGTTTTATCTTGTGGACTTTAGACATCAGCAGGTGTTGAAAGTATTTCAATAATATCCTTTCCTTGTTCTTAAAGGACTTATTGATAAGCATAAAGAAATATTTCCATCCTGGTGAATACCAGAAGATGTGTTGGAACTACTTCACCCTTGGATCAGACATCACTTAGATGTTACAGCAGGTTTACCTAATTCTTAACAAACTGAGAAGCATTTTGAAAATGAAATTCACAGTACTATGTGTTTCTTCACACATCTTCTTTCATTGTCATGAACAGGTATTGGTTGATGACAATTAATATTCTGTGAATTGGGCTGACAGGAAACCTGTTAGTTGAGACAAAAACTAGATGCTACAGTAGAGATAAGGGCAACAGAATGCTTATAATATGCTTATGACTTATGCTTTGTCTGGCTGCACTCATATCCTTTATGCTAAACCCCCCCCCTCCAACAGCAGCAGCATGGTGTGTCTGCGGAGACACAATAAAGACGCTCTCGCACCTGCCAGGTTCAGCAGAAAGGAGGAAAAAATGGATTTATTTACATTATCTCATTCTTATACACGTCCCAACTCCACAAGGGATTGGAGAGCATGTCACTTCCTTCTCAATCCCACTGGAGAAGAAAGGTGCTCATCAAAGTTGTCTTATCACAAAAGGAATGAAAAACAGAAAATACCGTTAAGTAAACACTGGCTATTATTTACATGAATCCGTGTGAAAGAATCTGACTCCAAGGTTAAAAACAGAAGGCTTACAAAACCAGGGCAACAGCATGGTATTGCTTTACAAGTATTATAGTTACTTTGAAACCTTAATCAGCAGAAAAATCTGTAATGAATAAGGTTATATAAAATCTCATCAGGGATCCAAGTGTTTCTCCATTGAGGTCATCAAGCACAGTTTAAATGGAGAAAAATGGAGAGGAAAACAAAACAAACAGGAGGTTCAGGGAAAGATGACATGGTGGTTATTAGACAATTTGAGCACTATAAGATTGTCTTTCTGCTTTGTTGTTTGGGGTTTTTTTGTTGTGTTTTTTGAGTTTTTTTCAAAATTAAATGAAAAAAACCCCTTAAATATTGTGCTTTTGGTGTGCATTAAGGTGAGCATTTTCTGGGAAGTGTATGTGGTCATGGACTCTGACATGTTGTTCAGTGTAGTTAATATCTATTCCTGGCAGCTTCCAGAGGTTTTTTCCAGGTATTCAGTACCTGAAATTGTACCATTTGTTCCCAAATTTCATAAGTAGGGATGAGGTAATTGTAAAAGAGCATTGGCTGATAAGTAAAGTTTTGAATTGCATCTGTGATTGTCACAGGAGAGAGCACATCAAAAATGACAATGCCTGTAATAAACTGGCTGGGTGAAAAATAGTAAAAGTAAAAATAGTTCTCTCTTCTCGTTGTGTTAATTACTTTTTCACTTTGTCAGAAGCTGTTTGTGGGAAAGCTTTTGCTTTAATGAGTCTGTCTTCATAAAGTTGAAGAACATTTCAAATAACAGCCAGATAGTTCACCCATGCTCCTAGTCAGCTGTATGAAAGATGTGGCACAGTCTCAACTGAGTTTCCATGGAATCAAAATCTGTATATTCTACAGAAAAAAAAATCTAGTGGAAAAAAAGAAGAATGTTATTATTACATTATGATTATTTTTAAATACAGCAAATTACTTATTATCAATAATTTTAAGAAAATGAAGCTATCTAAAAAGCCATAACATTCTATTAATAATTTGATCGGGTTGCATTTCCGAACTGTGAATCAGTTGTAAAACCAGACCTAAAATGTGCATTTAAATTTTTTTTTCACATTTTAATCATCTGTAATGTAATGTCATGCTCACTTTTTATAGCATTTTTAATATGCATATGCTTTTTTTGAACATTTCTGTCACTTTTTAACAATTTACTTAAAATACTATATCTTAAAGTTCTCAAGAGTCAATCATGTCAAGCTCTTGCTGTTCTCAACATTCTGATCAGTGCTTCACATTTACCAATGTTGTTCTTCGTTGGCTTCCATGTGCATTTTCTTAGTGGTATGCCAGGGATAAAGGCAGGAATAGCTGTTGTGGTTCAACCACAGGTTCACCAAAACCAGTATCCTATGTCTGATGAGAGCTGAGGAAATGCCAAATTAAGGGTGCTTTTTTATGCTTTTCTTTCAATCCTTGTTGGTGGAATTTTACTCCATGTGCCGTACCAAAGCAGATGGGGAGCAAACCAGACTTTCTTGACCTGCCTCCCCTTTTTCTTGCCAACTCATTCGCTTGAGTCACAGCCTAGATGCAGCATGAAAGTGTTCAATAAAAGAACCTCTTGACTCATGTGGTGAGTAGGACTCTACATGTGGGGGTCATGCAGTGGTTTTTGTACCCTGCTGTTATGGGACTGCTGGTTTAGGAGTCCCTCCAGTGTTCCTGCTCATCACAGCTCTGGGGTACCTGTGCAGGAGTGGAAGACTTCCGAGTTCTCAGGGGGTCTTTGAGCTGACCGAGTAAACTCAGAGGGCTCAACAATTTTGTTTTATGAGATAAGTGGCATTTTAGGTGTTCTGTTATAGTATACACGTCCTCTAGATCATTATGTGAAACAATTTGAAGCACTTAATGAATTGTCAGGTGTTACTAGTAGGGTGAGACCTAATCCTGTAAGACCTTTGTGCTGTAAAAATGGTGGAAAAGTGGAGTTCTGGTACAAAAATTGTGGATGAGAACATAAGTAAACAAGAGCAAGTTTTAAAAAGGTAAGACCTTTGTTCCTATTTTTTGCTTCCTCTGCTGTGTCCTGTATTAGAGATGAAGAGCCATTTTTCTGTTTTCATCTTGGAACTTTACTCTGAAAATAAATAGTTATTAATTTCCCTGCCTCCATTTTTTGGTCATCTCTTGCAGTTTTTTGGCATCCTTGGCTTATGACACAGATCAAACCCAGCTCCAGCAGGGCAGCAGGTCTTTGGACCCTGACATAAAAGCAAACAATTTAGAAAGGTTTATAGATTTGGTTCTGTGTTTCCACATTATCGAGCAATAGGCTTGTGTCAAGATCAGCTTACAAAAAAAAAGAGGTTTTGATTGATTAGGCAATGAGAGCAGTGGCCTTTTAATTTGTTGACATCCCTCTGCTCTTTGCCATCTGTATCATAGGTGTAGCAAAGCAGTGTATGTAGAGGCCGGAATTGAATTCACAGCAGAAATAATCTCAGAATAGAAGTCAGCTTGAATATAGGTCAAGTTAGTGCATAGGAAACCAACACATCTTCAAAGCTGTGGCTCAGAGAATGCTCAAGGGTATACTTAAGGCATGAATGTTGCATATTAATTCAGGGGACTGGGCAGTAAAACTAGGCTTTGTTCAGTTTCTAAGTGTGTTGCCCTGTACTCTGAAATAAATTGTGCACTCAGTGAGGCTGTGTACTCTGTTGTCTCAGCGTAGATTTGTATTTCATGTAGAGAACTTAAATTACCTGGTTGTGAAGAAAATGCTTTACGAGCCTCACAGTGCTCTCCTGGAGCCAGCCTTTGTCTTTGCAAGCAGAACGTGGCTGCACAGCGTGGAGGAGCTCTCAGCCCATGGCAGGAAGAAATCAGGCAGACCTGAACCTTGTAGGTAAATTATTCTTCCCATCCCTAATTTTAACTGAGGCACAGGAGGTTCACATGAACTGGCTGCCGTTCAGGCACAGATGAAAGTAATGGGTTCACTGCTGGTTTAAAAATGTAAATCTTCTGTGGGAGATACTTCAGGAATTGTTTGAGGTACTGAGGAGTCTTGAAAGGCCTTAGTGTGTGTGACTATAATTGGAGTAAAAAGTCTAAGTGGAAATGTACGGAGCAGACAGCAAGTTGGTGCCACAGAAGTCTGACTCTTGAAATGTTGCTTTAATGCATATTCCTCTATGGTTTTACAAATAAATACAAGGGCGGCGTGGAATTATATATCCTTTGAAAATTTTATACCCAAATAATCAAGAACATACTGATTATCTCCTATTTTACTATTTTAGCAGAATTTATAGAAGTACTGATTTCCATTCATTCATGAAATGATTGGTTTCAAAACATATTAACACTTACTTTTATGAAATATAGAACTAGAAATTAACTATGTAAATAAAATAATAACTTAGGTATTAGTTATTATCACTCACTGAGTTGACAATGATAGGAATCAAAGATTATTTTCAGTAGCCATTAACAAATCTGCATGAGTCATTACAAGCTGCTTTTGCTGGGATTTTCTTTCTGTTTCCTTTTCAGAAACTTGGCTCTCCCTTCTATCATGTAACAGAGGCAGTTGTAGATCAGTGTGTTCAACCATGCATATAGTGAGTAAGGTTGTAGTGTTTGGACCAAATGGAGGTCATAAACAGTTTTAATTTATAATGATGCTATCATATGGATTCAGTTATGCTCAAAAAGTAGCATTTAAGTGGTTTTATAATTCATACCAGCAATAGCATCACAGTTTTTCTTCACCCTGCCAGGATGTGTGTAGCTTGTGCTTGTGCACAGTCTTTACTTTGTGCCTCTCACCAGTAAAATCATGTCTGATCCTGATGCTTCTTGTACCCCACCAATTGCATTTCTCATTGTAAACTGGGTGCTGGGAAGTTAAGTGTAGGCAGTATAAAACACAAGGGGTTTTCTTGTATCCTCTGCCTCACTTCTAGCCCTTGTGCTCCTCCTGTATTTCCTCTGAGCAGTGAACAGATCCATTCTAGGGGATGGAGGCTGGGGAGAGATGAAGGGCCACACCACGCCCTTCTACTTTTATAGTGCTTGTGGTGTTAGAGATCCAAAGGTATTACTGAAACAGGGTTTGTGGCAGAAAAGGGTGGTATGTTTTATTAAACCAACAGATGTAACTGAAAAAAGAAAAATAGATGCTCTCAGACACAGCCTGTCTTCAGGTCTGAAACAGAAGAAACAAAACCAAAAGGCTGGACAAATTAGTTCTGTGTTTGTGTCACCCAACTACATAATTGGCAAAGAAAGTCTTTGCTAGATGTAAAATACAGAAGGATTGCTAAGAGAAAGTGGTCATTGGCCCTTCTGCATAACCAGAGCCTTTCCTTAAGCTCTGGAGGACTTGCAGTCAATCAGTGTTTGTGACCAGTAGTCCCTGTGATAGGTGAGTGCTTCTGTAGTCATTTGCCACTTTATTTCCCCATAATGTGCTGTCCTGGGGCTCCCTGTCCTAGAGACCCTGTGTTTCCTGGGAGAGGATTGTAGGGGGTGGGGTGGGCTCAGCATCACTGAAACAGCACAGTGTGGTGAATGTTCTAAAACTGTTCTGTTACTGCAGAAGTTTGAGGTCACAGAGGATGTGTTTGCATGTGGACTAAGGACTTCTTAGACCTAAAACACACAGGAGAACAATCCAGTTTCTAGTAGAGTAGACAAGTATGGTATCAAGAGGTGTTCTGTGATTAAACTTAAACTTGGCTTCCTCAGGTAAGATTGAGGGGAAAGCTCTGGTATAGTTATTTTCCCTGTAATGGTGAAAGTGTGAAAAAAGGGCTGGAAATCAGCTATTTATATCTCTGCGCAAAATGGCATTACTAGTACATTTCTGTGTGTAGTTATTTTGTAATGTTCTCTGGCATGGTGCTGGTGTGCTCCTGGAGTACTGCTTGAGGAAGCTTAAGTGGAAGCACATTTAACAGCAGCAAAATACAGTTTTCGCATTTGTGTTCATCAAAGCCTCGACTGTCTTATGGAAATGTGGCTGATTTATAGAGTAACTTCCATAGGAGAACGACTTGCCTTGCTCACTGGAGCTGTAAGGAGTCAAGCAGTTCAATGTCCAAACACTTTAGTTGAAACACAAGGTCAGTTCTGGTGGAAAACAATTTATTTTATTTCAATATATAAGCTCATGCTTGGTTTTAGCCACACAGTTTTATGCCTTTCATGAAAACAAACAAGCTGCATGCATGTTTTCAATTGTGTTGTTGACCTCGGATGAAAATGCAGGCATTTGATTCCATTGTGGATTTGTATATAGGCCTGTGAGATTGTATATAGGTCTGTGAGAATGAATAAATACTTCTAGACGTATGTATGTATATGTTTGCATTTTCTGAAAGTTGTTGTCATGGATATAATCGAGTACATTGTAAGAGATGTGGAAACTTCTTAGCAAGACCTGCATGAGGAAAGCAATTTACCAATAAGGGTGAGAAAATACAAAATGAATGGGACACAGGGAAGATCTCTCCCCTGACTGTTCCCGTTACTCGTTCTAAGTGTGCATGGACCTGTGCCTGTGCTCACACTGCATAGGCAGAGGGGCTGATTATGGGGCTTGGGACTTACTTTTGCTTGTTTCCTTTTCAAAAGGTAGTGAGGCAGTGCCCTTTAAGAGTACTCTAAAGTATTCTTTTAGAGTATTTACTAATAATACTCTGGAAAAAATTGCAATAACTAAACTCACAAATCTCTACTTCTCCCTCATCTTTCTGTCCCCCTGAATTTTCAGGTGGTGTTTGTTTCCATAGAACAGGAGGCCTTTAAAGCAACAGAGCATGAAGGAATACTTGATCCATCACACAAACTGCTCATGTGCTAGGTCAGCTAGTGGTGCATTGTTACACATACAGAGAGATTTAAAAGCCCAGTGTACTCACTAAAATTTTTCTTCTTATGGTAAGTTTACTCTTAAGTTCACATGATGAAGGCAGCTTAAGAAGCTTAGTGAGAATCTGATTTTAATGGATCCATATTTGTCAGTGTGTTCCCAATCCCCAAGGGACAGAAAACAAGAGGTGAAATGCTGAAGCAATCACAGTTTTATCAGTTAGTGTGGGGTTTGCAAGTTTAAAGAGTTGTTTTGCAAGTGTTGCTATACAATTATGAAAACTGGATTCCATCTGTCCAGAGCTTATTATGATGGTGAGATTCTGGAGGCAAACATTCATAGAAAAACATAAATTCTTAAAAGTTTTGTGGTATAATAATGATATAGAATTACTCAGGGTTGAAACTGACCCCTGATTCTCTGATAATCATTTGTGAATTCATCTTTATAACCTCCTCTCTGGAACTGGAAAACCCTTATAAACGAGGATACCAAGCTGTAAAGCTTTATGTAAAGCTGTTGAAATATTCTTTTCAGCCACCTGAGGACCTTAAGCCCCAGATGCCAGAATGTGGCACTGTAGGACTTGCAGGAGCTACCACAGCTCTATACTGTCCAGTGCAGATCTAGAGCCAGATTTCCAGCACCTTAAGTCACTGACATTGTCCTTCCTTTCCCCTAATGCAGTTGAGGTTGTAGGATCCAGTAGGCCCAAACAGGGTGCTGCAGCAAAGAAAAATGTATCTTCTTTTTTAGGTTTGTTCCTCTTACCTGTTGGCTCCACATAAATCTGAGTCTGGCTGTGGACTTGTGTCAGTTCTGCAGACAAGTATCTTGTGTGCTGTGGGCCAGCTGACCAATTGCCAGCTGGCAAAAAGCCCATTAGCCTTGACCATGTAAAGGTAGAAGGTATGAACAAAGCAAATTACCGAAGCTGCCCTGATGTTACATGTTTGTAGCTAGAAAAAACTTCCAACCAACCAAAGACCCAAACAATCCACACACTCATCCTACCCCCATCTTGCATGAAAATGAATCCTACTTGTATGAGGACTTAGTGTGTGGATCTTTTCTAAATGGGTAGGAATTCAAAATTAAATTTGAAATTTGGGGTTTAGCTTGTAATTGTTTTTTAAAAGCATTGTAAATATGAACGTATTTATGATGCATTCCTTTAAAAATGTTAGTTCTGGGTCAAGTTTCTTTTTTTCCTACCAGTTAGAGCAACTTCATCGAGAAATTAGAGGCTGAATAAGATAAAGTGTCTGTAATACCTTTTCTTAAAAACAGAGTTATCAAGGCTAATATGTTTTGTTGCTATGATAACTCAGTTATCAACATTAAACATTTGTTCAGTCATTTGTTTATCAGTGGCAGTTTGGTAGTAGTTATAAGTAGAATTCCATCTGCCAGTTAAACTATATTGTAAATTGATGTAGAAATTAGCAGCTCTTGGTTTTTGGGGGCAGGGGGAGATGTCTCTCCTAATGAATATATGAACTTAATTGCACGTAAATGCATCTCCAGAAGATGGTTGGGGGGCACTTCAGGTATACCACACACAAGTGTGCCAGTCAGGCAAAAACAGGCACACACTGTGATTATCTCAGTTTTCAAACCTGGAAGAGACAAGAATGTGTTGCTAAATGAGAGAGGCAGTATGTCATGCTCACTGAGATAAAAACAGAAGCTGCCAGACACTTTGGCTTTATTCTGCGAATTCTTTGCTTCAAAACTCTCCTCTTTTCTTCAGGCTTATTCTGCCTCCCATCCTCATTCTTTCTCCTTCCCTCGTTGCTGTCGCGATCTCTCTCTCATTGTTCTCTCCCTCTTTCCCGTCTTTGATGCACATACGTTGTCACATTTCATTGACTCTCCCCTCTTCTCTGTTCTTACACTCACGCCTAGTGGTGCTTCAGCCAGAGCTCGCAGCCTCTCCGCCGAGTTTTAGTCATGTGTGAAGCTCAGTTTGATCGAGCGCTCCTTTTCTGCCTTTTCACTCTCGCAAAAGATTAAAAGGTGGCGTCACATCGCTCCCCGGCTTTTTCCCGCAGGAGGGACTTAAAAGGGACAACAAAAACTAATCACTTTCAATAAGCGTTTTCTTGCAAAAAAGGGACTTAGCGGTGCAATTTGAGGCCGGTGCTGAGGATTGGGAAGGCTGGAGGATGCTTCATACTGCTAACAAGGGAAGGAAGCCTTCAACTGAGGCAGGTAAGAAGTGTCTGAATCCGAATGTTTTATGGAGTGCTTGGTCGGAGCGGTGGATTTTCAGCGTTCTGTAACCGAGGCAGGCAACTGCAGCAAGAGGCAGCATCGGTGTTGTATCAGATTCCTTTTGTTTAAGATGTAAAGTATGTGCTATAAATTGAATTAGAAATGGGGTTCTGAGGACGCTGTATTCACAATGAGTGCTTGTTTCCCCCCCCCTTTTCTCTGTGTATCAGAATAAATCAGAGAGCCAGCTTTTATGAAAGCTGGACTTTGCTTAAGGTTAAATTCAGTGCTTAAATCTCAGTGTAAGAAAAGCTTTAGAGTCTTACAACCCTCAGGGAGCTTGCATTCTGCAATTTGATTGCAACAGCTAAATTTTAAAAAAATTACTTATTTACTATTTATTGTATAAGGGAAAATCTAGCGTTGAGTTTAGGTCTAGGTGAATATGGTTTGTTTGCCTGGCATTTCGTCGGATGAATAGCTATACCCTTTTAAACATACTGGAAAACCTATTTCGTGTTTATGTTTTGTAAATTGAGATTAAGTAGCATCCTGAATGAAATACGTGACTAAAACTCATAAAATGCATATGTGTTTAGTAAAGCAATCACCAAATTAGAATAATGGATTTATGTCAGTTGTCAAATGGAGTTAACTCTGAAAGTGCTGTCCACAAGTGCACTTGGATTACAATAAAGGGCTTTCTGTTTAACAGTTATTGAGAGGACCTAATTTATCAGGCAAAGCCTATGAACTTAAGTCTTGTGATAACATATAATTCTATAGCCTAAAGGATTTGTGGTTTTGGGTAACGTGCCCTTTTATTCTCTATAAAAATACATTGAGGTTTTATAGGGATTCCAAAGGCAAAAATAATTTAATAAGTGCTTTTTATTCACAACTGGAATATTTAACTATTGAGGCGCCTGTTTCTGATCATCACTGGCTNTTTGGTGTTTTTTTTTTTTTTTTTTCTCTCCGTTTTACAGTTGCTCTCTGTATCAGCAAACTGACTCTAAATAGGAGGAAGGGATTCTGAGCAGCAATGCTATTCTCAATTTCATTGTCACAGTGAAAAGTGAACAGGCAGTCAAGGATAGTTAGACCATTATTAGGGCTCTAGAAGAAAACAAATAGTGTTGTGGTGATCAGAGTTATTTGTAAAGTGGAGCACTCCTGGCTGGCTGGAAGCAGAGCTGGGAAAAGCGAACTTCGTAAGCTGTCATAGAGTAAACATTGCTTGATAGGCACAATTCAGTGTTGCAGACCTACAGATGAGCACCCTGCAGAGTGAAATGAATATGTTTACTTGAGAACTTTGGTCTTTATGCAAGTTTCCCCAAATGGCTGGTTCCTGCCTGCAGCCATCCGAATGCGCAGTGCTGGCTGTGCCTTGCGAATTCCATGGCAGTGCCGGGTGTAGGTTTGCAGGAGCTGATCCTACGAGATCGGCAGTGACAAGGCACCACAGCGGAGAGGGACCGAGCCCCCAGGGAAGCGGAGTCTCCCATCAGGGAAGGGGGACCTCAAGCCATGGTCCTTTACCTCCTGTGGTAGTTAATCACACACTTTCATCCTCATACAAAGAGACGGCTATTTTTTTTTGCTTGGACTTGAAATCAGAACTTGTAAATGTTTCACTGTTTTGCTGCAGATATTTTTACTTTTAAACTATGGTTTTGCTGAACTTGTTTATTTTTTGGCATTGGAATTGCCACTCCACCTCTGTTTCACCTTTCAAAACATTTCTGTGTGTTCTTCCAAGCTCTTTTTATGCTTCAGTTCTGTTTAAGCACATGTTGGATCAAACCGAAATTAAGAGTAACTTCTCTGACAAGAATGGAAGTCCTGGATGTATTGTGGTACCTTAAATAATATGTTGGGACTTAAATAAAGTATGTCTGAGTATAAATGGTAGATGACTTCTGGTAGGAATTAGTCATGAAGACTTTGGTCCTTATGAAATGGCAGAAAAGTAAAAGGTTGAAGCTGAGCCACCTTGATGTGCTTGAGCTCAGAATGCAGGATCTGAATTGCAGAGCACTTATCTCTGCTTTTGGCATTTGCTAACTCTGCCCTACTAGATGTTAAATGGGTGATTAATAGAAATAGCAGCATTTTACTGATGTTCCAGTAGATGTTGCTGGAGAGCAAAGATTACTTCATCTAGAGAAAGAAATGCAGTGAGATTACAAAAACCAAAGAAAAACCTCAAGGCTGTTGGTAGTTCCATAATATGAGATCAATAATTTTTACATCATTATTGTAGGTGCTATTCTGTCTGCAAACCTGAAGAGGCACGTGTGCTGAAATGAGGCACATGTAGATATAACCATGTGTCTTCTTTCAAGGTTTTTAATTTTTACTTACCTCTTAAAATTTTATCACTAGTATTAACGTTGTTTAATCTGTGTTTTCTTAGAGGAAGGGTTGAAAGGATATCCCTAGAAGTTAGGGTTTTGGTTTTTGTTTCTTAAATACAGCCACAAAATACAGATGCTTAATTATAAATTAAGAAAATAAATGCATGCCACCTCAAAATTAGAATTCTAGTACAGTGAAGTTGCTTTCCTTTGAGAACAGCAAGAGCTTACCAAATCAACACATAAAAGACAAAAAAACCCCTCTTAATTTGTACACTATTTTATGTGTACTTTTTTCTTAGCTGTTAACAATTGTGAGTTACCATCTTCTTATGTGATTAAATTCTGAGAAAAGCCCTATGATGAGCCTCAGATCAATAAATTGTAAGCACCTAATGGCAAATGTGTGAATAGAAAACTGTGATGTTCTATGCTAAAACTACAGTTTTAATTAATCTGATAAAATGATAAAGCAGTCCCAAAGCAGTGGAGGATTTTAGTATACAGGCACTAACTGATGCAATTTCAGGCAACCACTGACCTCTATCTGTGGGAATATTTATTTTTGGAGATGATCATCAACCGTAACTGATTTCAAATTCAAAACCCTAATGTGTGTTGTGTTTCTTTAATCCTAGCTTTTCATGTAAAGCAGGATAAACATGCAAAACTTAGGCTAGTGATGCTAAAGATGTGATCTCTCTGTGTGCAACTGGTTTGTATCTATTTGTACCCTAAATAAAAAAGCAAAAACAAGAATTATTTGAAGACCTTTTAGAGAAGAGATTTCAGTTTTTAGAATTAAAATCATGTTTGACTGAATTTTATAATACATAGGGGCATGTCTTTATTTTGTTTGCTACTTAATGTTTAAGAAAATTTCAACTTCTGCTTATAACTGGAAAAAAATGCAGACAGAAGAATGTGTGGCAGATATCTACAGGCATTTCTCATGTAATTAGCATTCCAGGCTATTTATTTATTGTGGCTTAGGTTTAGTATTTTTATGGGGTTTTGCAGATGTGTGTGCCAAAATTTCTTTAGTCTGACAAGCTTTAGGTTGGTTGGGGTTTTTTTGTTATTGTTTATTTGGTTTGGGGTTTTTTTCCCCATATAGGTTTCCTGTTGCCAGTAAGGGTTTCCTTAATGTTCTGCTTCTTTAATTTATTTCTCAAGTTGTGCATGCACACAGCTGTGTACATACTAAGGTAATTCCTTAACCTTCAGAAAACTCTCTGTGTACTCGATATGCAGAGGAAGTGAAATCTTTCTGCATTTCGTGGTATGGTTTAGGAAATGTAATGCTGTACGTATTTACTGAATAGTCATGTAGTTTTTCTTCTCAAACTTAGTAGTTCCTACTGTTTTAGAGACCATTAGCCATGGCCATCGAATGTTGTGCATCTCAGTTGGCCACGGCCAAAAGTTGAAGAGCACTTTCACATTTTTAAAATCCTGTGTCATTCAGAAAAGTAAGCCCGACTGTTGCCAGTAGAACATTACCAGAATTATGTTCTCGTACCTTCTCACTCTCAGACTTGTCAGTTCAATGAAATGGTACATAATTTAGTTTAGAAGATTGTAATATGTCACCAGTTTCTAAAGAGAATTCCCCGTTGAAAACATTGGCAAATTCAGTTTAAAGGCTTATGACACAATATAGCCCTAAGGAATAAACTTTTATCTGTGTATTTCTCAGTTCTCAAAGTCACGAAGAGAAAAGCAAGCATACTTGTATACTGTAATTTTATTTAGAAGTACACTCCTGAAAGCTCAGAATAGCTGCATAGGGTCAATAATTCTGGCCACAATTGAGTTTAGTGCCATGTTTCTCAGTAGCAGCAATAGTGTATTTCTAGGTTTTTCTCTGGGTGCTTATTTATGTACAAACAACGGCAAAAATCTGAATCTGTGTATTTAATTTAAGCCCATTAGAAATTTAAAATTACATACCTAGTCCCACATTATTGGAACTGAGGAGGAATATATGTCTAGGAGTCTGCAGTAAGTTACTGAAATAGAAAGCTTGGATGTGTACACAGGAAAATGTACTGCAGATAACAATAATTTAATGAGTTATTTGTCAGGCTTGCATCTATATCAGAGATTGTGATAGTATCATTAAAATAGGTACATAAAAATGTGAATAAAAAAGATTTTAAAAACTAGAAATAGGATTTGGCAATGAAGTCATCTTAAGAATCTTCTAAAGGAGGACATGGTTGTATATATTTTCCTCATTAATGATGCAGTAACTCCCGAGTAACTCAAAGTAGGGGATATAAGTCCTTTTAGCTGTATTGTGTAGAATATATTTAGCTAGCACAGTTCTTACTCTATGCATGCAGTTTTTGAAGATATGGAGCTCAGTTGCTATCTATAGCTTATTTTTATTTAATAAAATTCAACCTGTGGCTCATAGCTGATTCCAAATCAAATAAAATTTGTATTCTGTTATCACATGAAATGTGATTATAATACGATAAAACATTGCATAGAGGGCTTATCCCCTTGCCCTCAAAAAGAAATTATTTTTTAAAAGTGAAAAAGCTTTTTAGAGAAAGCTTTTTGAAGTAGGACATTGTTTTCAGATTGTTCTCCTAAACTTACCATTGTCTGTGATATTTCAGGAATAAAATCACATGAAAGTGTCGTATAAGGGGCCTTCTCTATAAAACGTGGGCAGTGTTAGGAAACCCCGTATAGGTTTCCCAGGAATTTTGATATGGAACTGAATACCAACTATTTTCAGTTGGAGAGTGTGCCTTTGAAATGTCACCTATTAATTTTGTATATCTCTGTGACAATGCCTCTTGTTGTACTTGACCACGCAGTGCCACCAAGTAACGGCCCTTAACAGTGTCGGTTATTCTAATGGTGTTAGGGAAGAACACAGTCTCTTCTGTTCCCCTCATTTCTCTTTGTTACTGGATTAATGTCTATTTTGAATAGATTTTAGTTGGCAAATTCAACTCCTTCAGTCCTTTCTGTTTGGTCTAAATGTCAAACCCAACGCAGGCTTTTGTAGAGGTTTTTTTTCCTGGCAGCAGAATGGAGACAAGGACTCTGCTGCAAGATGTTACCATTTGGTGGGGAAACAAGTGCTGATACTGGGCTGGGAGAGACTGGTCTCCTCTCCCCACATACAATAATGTCTGTTTTTCGGGAACTCAGAGTGTCTGACGTGTGGCACTCCCTCCTCAGCAGGTATTGATGCTTAAATGAAACCTTGATTTTCTCAGTATTTATATTGATATTTGTAGTTGTAGCCTAATTCTGTACATAACTGATAAGGCATGGTGTGTCTGTGTTGGAAGGACACAAAGAGAAGAGGGGGAAAATAGCAAGAGATTTCTGCAGGAAAGAAAAACGTTTCTGAGAAGAGTGTGGGATTAAAGTCAAAACTGTAACATCAGATGCTGAATGCAGATTTCTCTTAAAGTTAACCTATTGTACTGTTGCTCTGGTATGTGTACATGGACATAAATAATGTATATGTGCTATACATATATACATGCAGTCTCTAGAGGTCAGTAGAATGTAAGGAATGGACAGATGTTCTGTTTTCTAATATGAGACTTCAGGATGTACCATATCAGTTTTTGCAACCTAGAAAAGATGAATATGTTTCTAATGAAATTTGGAAGTGAAGTAATTAATCAGAGTTAACAAAGAGCTGAATGGAAGAGAATCATGTCTGTCGTGTTGCGGAAATGAGTGTAAATTATTTGTTTTGGGCAAATTCCTGATAAATGCTCATTTGCATTCTGAGAAATTTGACAGAGATCCAAACCATGATTATTGTATTATAGCTCATTATATTGCATCTCCCTGCTACCTTTTCTGAAAGGATCTTTTAGAATGACTGAAATAAAAATTAAAAATGGTGTTTTGAGGCAGCACGTGTCAAATGTGAAGCAAATCAGGGCTCCAGTGCAAGCAACATCTTTTTTCTTCGTGTTTACCCCGTTAGCCATGGCCAGCCTTAAGAAATTGTTTCCTCCTCATTCACCACCTTCTAACATGAAATCTGAATTAATGGACCATTTGTGGCTGAAGGTTCTGTTTTCTTTTTGCAAACTGTTCTCACACAATCACAGAATCATTTAGGCTGGAAAAGACCTCGAAGATCATTGAGTCCAGCCTGTGTCTGACCCCTCACCGTGTCGATCGGAGCACTGAGTGCCGCACTGAGTTCTTTCCTGAACACCTCTAGGGATGGTGGCTGCACCACCTTCCTGGGCAGCCCCTTCCAATGCCTGACAGCCCTTTCAGTGAATAAATTCTTCTTGATGTCCAACCTGAGCCGCCCTCAGCGCAGCCTGAGCCCGTTTCTGGCACTGTCCCCTGTTCTGTGGGAGAGACCCTGACCCCTACCCGGCTGCCCCCTCCTGTCAGGGAGTTGTGGAGAGCCAGGAGGTCCCCCTGAGCCTCCTTTTCTCCAGGACAAATACCCCCAGCTCCCTCACATGACTCTCCAGACCCTTCTGTAGCTCCGTTTCCTTCTCTGGACATGCTCCAGCACCACATTTTCTGGACTCGAAAGAAATCCTGACTCCAGACCCGGGCTGTGCCACAATGACACGTATGCATTGTTGTATTGTAAACAATGTGGTTAGAGTTAAACGGAATTAGATGTTAATTTTATATATATATATATAAAGGTCCTTAGAAGTTAATGGTTCATATGCTCTCTGTTTCTCTCTTTAAAGAGGCTATTTGGGTCTCTCTGACATCTTTCTTCTGTTCATGTTGTAGTTTTGCTTTGCATTGTAGAATATTGATAGGACAATTCCTGCCATAGAATTAGTTAGATCATCAGTTCCCTTTTTACTTGACTTCTGGTTATTTTTGTTAGTTTGCCTGGAAGCTATGCTTCAAAAATCTCTAGGATATCCCTAGATATTCTGGAAGACATCTTTCAAAGGAGTTTACAAAACTTGTTTTAATAGTGAGCTAAACAGAGTCAGTTGTTGCAGGAATCACTATGGTTTCTTTCCCCCACTGTTCTTTGAGTGTACTGAAAACTTTCTTAAGCATTAAATGGGTCAAAACAAAGTTGTGGAAGTGGATGTCAAACTTCAGTGTATCTACTTTTGGAGAAGCAGGAAAACTACCAGCTCAGTTTTTATTAAATTTATGCTTTTAACATAAAATTGTGGCAGTAGTAAAATACGTACTTGGATTGATTATTAATATGTTGTGATAAATAGTGAATACGCATGGAGGTTAATGAAGTCCAGTAGTTCTCCACATAAGCAGCGCATAAAACTTTGAAGATCAGCCTGGTTCTGGTGTGTGAAGTTGCAGGATCTGATTGTCTGAAAACATCACCTCCACAGATGGTGAAGAAATGGCTTCCTCAATTTGAAATGATGGCAGGCCTTTGGGTTTAGTTGTTTTATGGTCATATATTTTATTTTGCTTTCCTGTTGTTTTGTTTGTGTGAGTATGAACTCTCAGGTGCAAAATAATTATCTTAAACAGCAATGGTCCATATTTTTAGATACAGTGCCTCTTAACCTACCTGACTGAGAACTGTATTAATGTTTGTGGGGGCAAAACTGAGTTCCAGAATTATCACTTCTAAAAAACACATCTGTTTTCATTGGGATTTCCCCCCCGCCTTCCCTTTTAAGAAGTGTAAACAAAAGAACAGTAAAAAGGTGGCGTTTAGATCCAGCAGCACTAATGGTATCTTTGGGTTCAGGAAATGTAGGGAGTGGAATGTTCTATGTATCCCCAGCCAGTTACACAGGGGAATGAGGAATAATTGGATACAGCAATAATATAGATAAGATAATTCTTTTTTAAAAGAACCTAAGAAAATCTTCAGCCACGTTTGCCTTTCAAAAAACATATTAACCAATGTTTTTAAAGACTAGTAAACAGTAGGCAGAGTTAGTTTGTATTGTACACCCTTCGTTTCAAAGCATGCTATTAGAAAATGATGGGTTCTTTTCAATCTACAGCCTAGCAGGCAATCCAGTTGTAGGTGATCATAACATTAAAGAATTGTCAGTGTGATTATCTGTGATTGTGGAGAACTTGATTTCATTACTCATTTGGTCCCATAGTTCAGTGTTCAGTGTTTTATTTGTTTGTGAGGAGAGGTGTCTGCTTAGAAAACGGGACAAAAGTGCTTGCCTTCTACAACAAACACTGCAGAACTCTGAATTATGTGCAAACTTGAGTAACCACGAGATCTGGATGTAGAGAAATATGAAATGACAGTAATAACCAGTATCACTGTAAAATTACAAATTATTTCAATTTAAGTGATTTCATTTTTCTACACACATTTTTAAAGTCTGTCACCGTAAGCTGTTGACTTCATCTTGAATGCATTCTGCAGTCTTGACAGTTGAGGATTTGTTAATACTAAATCAGTAATTGTTGGCTTTGAAGAGGGATCCAGCATCTTCAGCAAGAGCTTATTAAACTGTAAAATATGGATTGCCTTTACCCTAATGGCCTCTGAATCCTATTACCATCCCATTAGAGAGTGTGGGATTTTAGTAATTCTGTTGTTGTTTTCAGTGGGCAGCAAGTACAATGGGGAAGGGCAGGGGTTAATGCGATTCATCTCCTGTAATAGTGTAACAGTGAGTCCTTTATCATTCCATGGGAGCCTTTTCCTTCCTGCAGGGACAGTGTCTGCAACCAGAACTAGTCCCCCACGCCCAAAAAACCCACCAAAATCCCTTGAGATTTCCTTCAATAGCACCACTTTGTAAACACAATAGAAGTGAGTAAGTTGATAAATAAATGCCAAGTAGGCTATGGTCTAGGAGAGTTTTCAGTTGCTGTAATCCTGCCAAGAGGTTTATTGAAATACCTCTTCAGAGAAGATCATTATATTTTAAATTATTTAATTGCATCAATGCTGTAATATTCTGAGTGTTTTCCAAAAATATAAAAGCACCTTATTCCTTTCCCCATAAATTCAGTGTGAAAAGTGTAAATCAAAATGTAAAACAAACGAGGAGAAAACAAGTGGTGTAAGCAGTAGGAGTGAAACTCTTGTACATGAAATGATGGCTCCTTATTTTGATCTGTATAAGCTACCTCCAATGATAGTAAGTCTTACTAGAGGAATAATTTCTCAAAATTTACTCCAGAAAGGAATGTGAAGCATTAGTAGTTATTAATAGGGACTAGAAGAAGTCATGTGCAGGGGTTTGTCTGCCTTCAGTTGTACATGAGGCCAGTACGTAACTTTTCCAGCACCTGGTATGATTTTTTTTTTTTTCCAAGTGTTCTATGGAGATTTATTTGACAGCTAAATTCCAAATGCTAGAGGCAACTTGCTTCTGATTTCAGAACAGGATCAAAAAGGGGAAGATTTCAAACAGATATTGCAGGGTGAGCTGAGAGGGACTTGTCAGTGTAACTTGTCAGATAAACAATATCTGATACACTGATGTGCATAGCCTGTTGAGTTGGGGTTAGTTTGATAAATGAGATGCTCCTAGCTAATAATATTCTTTTCAAATAGAGGTAAAATGGATTGTCAGGGCAGTTACTTTATCATTACTTATTTATTTAAGAAATTAGAAGATATTTGTATGGGTTGGAGTCTTCCTAACTAGTTTTCCTTTGTGTTCTTCAGTGTTTGTATTTGGTTCAACTGTAGTGTTGCCTATAAATACAGCACTTGGCTTTATTATGAATGACCAGGATCTTGCAAACAGTGAGAAGGGCTAGAGCAGAATCTGACAGGAGATGGAGAACTATTGCTTAAAGTATAATAAGTAAAGTCTTGTGAGTAGCTTTTTATGTCCTACCTGTATTTATTTATGCCTTTTGCATGTTTAGCAAAAAAGAAAGAGCCCAAAAAAGCAAAAGAGAGACATGTTTATAGAAACAAGACCTTTGAGATCAAGGTCTCTATAAATCCTAATAATTCATCTTTGCAGTCTTCCCTCGTTCAGTCTGTGGGTCCTTGCAGTTGTTGCACACACGCACACTTGCTCATGTGTGGCCAGGTCTGTTTTCTGACACTGCTAATGATGGGTCTTGGAGAAAATGGACTGGTTACCTCCCGGTCTTTCTGCATTCATTCCTTCCCAGAATGGGATCTCACAATTGCTCACCCTTCCTGTGAGTGCTGGAAAGAGAGAGCCTGAACTCATCTGCTGTAGGAGTTGCACACAGATAATCTGCTCACTTAAACTATAAAATCAGGGACCGTAACCCAGTTTCTTTACTGTGGAATAGATAGGTTCTCTTCTACAGGCAGTGAAATTTAAATGCCTTGCAGTATGCTGTACAAGTAGGTCAGTGTTATAGCTGGAACCGAGTCAACTGATCTGTCAGAAAACTATTTTCCCTCCTGAAAGCACCCTCCTCTTGACCCTGTGTTGGGTAGAGTCCACATGTCTCTGTAGGTCAGTCTGGTTCTGTTAAGTGCTGAACAAGTCTGTGGGAAGGTATGATCTCCTTCCTTGAGTCAATAATCTAATTATAGCCTACTTACATAAAGATGTAGTATCTAAATATTTAAAGCGTTTTCTTCTTGCTTATGGACAAACTTAAGCAAGATTCTACTAGAAGAAATGTGCTTACTTTAGAAAACAGCTTTGTTCTATGAAATCTCTGAATGAATCTTTTTTCTAATCATTAGGACCTAGGTGATAATAATAAAATGAGGGAGGATATATTGCATTTCTTTATTTAAATTTTCTTGTCATTTCAGAAAAGCTAAAGCCTTTCAGAACCTAGTGAAACAAAAAATCGCAAAGTAGCTGTACTAGAATGAATCCTAATTAATTTGCAGGCTCTGATGTATAAAGATGATGGGGATCAGTAAACAAGGTTTGGCAATACAGGTGTTGCAAAACAATAATTTTAATCACAAAATTGTAACAAAGGGCCGTGTTGCAGGACTTCCGCTCACGCTTTTGTGTGGGAAATGTGCAACATGACCATCAGAAGGGTAGGAGAGTTTGACTGCCTCGTGCAGGTGCAAAGCACGGTGTGTGCTGCAGTGAACCGTGACCATCTGAAAACTCATTTTTTTCAGGGGTGTAATGTCCAGTGGATGCATGAATTACCTCAGTGCTGTTACCCTCAGCCTCGCTCCGTTGGGTTAATGCTGTTTGTGTATCCAACAGGGAGGTGCAGCCACTACGATCACTTGAGATGTGTCAGTAGACTTGTGTGGTTTGATTGCTTCCTATGACACAACCGAGTTTTAATTTGAAACCCTTATTTTATATTGGATTATATTTTGTAGTGCTGCAGCTTGTTAGGAATATAATTAGTAGAAGGCCTTTTTTGCAGAAGGCTTTTCATTGCAACTTTTGTTTCAAGCCTCCACTGTTATATTTTGTTTATATGCTTCTAAACTGCTGACTTAGAATGCATTATCAACTGGGAGGTGCTGGCATGGATTTATGAGTTTTGGGAGTTGTTTCTCAAGCACACATTTTATTTTGATTTAAATACATTATGATTAAACTAAAACTATATAAACAAACCCAAACTTTAAAACAATTAATTTTACTGTACTTTGCTTTTTGCATCTGAAAGCTGACCTTGTACTCTAAGTACTAAAATTAATCTGCCATCAAAATGATGTTGTATAAACATTTGACATATGCCGGAGAGGTGGAGAGGGGAAACAACAAGCAGATAAAACATTTGTGCCAAAGAGCTGCTTTTTAAATTAACGAACAACATTGATGTCTCATCCCAAATAAGAGAGCAGAACCTAATAAAGCATGCAGTATTTTCATTTTAATCTGTAAAATAAAAATGGGGAAACACTCAGCAAAGGTGGAAGTAGCCAAACATAGAGGTAAAGAATTGCTTGGTTAGGAGCGAAACGAATTTGATACAGATTTAGTGGTCAGTTGTTAAACCCTGGACTAATGACTAAAGTGAAAGGTTGCAGTCTAGTTTCTGTAATGTAAAGAAAGAGCGTACCTGACAATTGAGGGTCATTGATCTAATTAGTATTTGTTCTTTGGAGTAGAAATTTGTTTCTCTCTGGGCTCAGTAACATTTTATTGTACTTAGCTCAAAAGGAAGATTGAAATCTAAAAAAGTAGTTTAGTTCTTTCAAACTCTCCCAAAAACTTGATTGCTGGAAGGACGTTTCTGCAGCTAACATGATTTTTCTTTGTACTTCTGTTACTAAACAGTTCTTTATGTCAATGACAGAAAAAAAGTCTGTCCAGATGTGGTTTCAGTTGCGTGGGTTTGAATGAAGGAGGGAGGCCCAGCACGCCTGACTGCTGTGGGCAGGGTATGGACTGTGACCTGCTGCCTCCAGTTACATTTTGGGAGCTGGACTGTGCTCTTCTGTGTGTACTTGGCTGAGTAATTTTGTCTGCAATGGACATGTAAACTAAGCAAGATGATCTGTTGTTGTTTGGATCACAGGGTTGCTCGTGGTCACATTGGAAATAGCTTCCTTACAAGAACTAATTTAGGAAGGATAGAGCCTTGTTATGGAAAGGCAGGTAACATGAAAGGTTGAGCTTATAATCTAAAAAAACCCTGTAAATTAATTAATTCTTGCTTTCAGTTTTTTTATCCTGGCATACCACATGGGGGATAAGCTAATAAGCTAATTGAGCCAGGATTAGCTTTGTTCTAGCTGTAATCCAGCAGAAATTTCTGTTATTTTTCTGAAAAGGTCTGCTATGGTGATATCAGGAGGCCCAGGATTGAAAGGTGTCATCCTGCTCCTGCCTCCCACCCCCCATTGTTTTATACAGCAGGAACTGCAGTTTCACACTGATCAGTGGAAAAGTCCATCCTGAAAAGTTTGAGAGATCTTTTCCCAGGGATGCTTATTTGAAATTGATGTTTTGAGGGCAGAAAATAATCTGCCCACCTGCAATTCTATTTTTAAATAAGAACTGGTGATTAGTTCTTGAGATATTTTGTGTGTTGGTGATCAGCTAACAATCCTTTCAAGAAATGTGCAAATTGGAGTCCTTCTGAGCTCAAGTTAGTTAAACAGTGAGATTGGACTTTTTAGATCTTTTCACAAAGGACAGCAGTCTCTGTTCCTGGTTTTCCAGGTCAGATTCCAGTGATTTTACACAGGGTATCCCTTTTCTCATTATGAGAACTTCAGCACTGTTTACCAGCCATACTTATCCCAAGTGCAACTTGTTTAATTTCTTGCTAAAAGTTCTCATGAGCTTGTGTAAGCAGGGAGCCTTTCTGACCTCAGAGTGGAATTTTCATTATTTTCTTTTTATTCATGGTGCTCTGAATTCATTCAGTGTTGGGAAATGCAATATCCTTTTTGCAAAGCAGAAGTGCTTCCTATGCAATCTCAGCATTGTGTTCCAAACCCATGCTCAGCTGCAGGGTTTGTACAATGTGTTTGCAATACCTGTATATTAAACTAGAGCTCTCCAGATACCAATAATTCTGTGCGGTGGCACATGTAGAGTGTTTTAATATTTATTCCTTCTCTGTCTTCTGATGAATAAAAACCCTTTCACCTACATTAACAAAAAGCCTGCCTGCATCAGAAGGTCTGCTTTTTTAATGAAAACATTGGGTTGAATTTGTGAATGAATTTGTATTCTGGTAACTGGTATTTGAGAGGCAGAAGTGACACTGACTGAAGCGAGGATCTGATTCAGAGAGAAGGTTTGACTATTCCAGATGCTTCTGAATGTGTGAAAGCCAGGCATTGCATCTGACTTTTATACAATGCCAGTGTTCTGACCATCAGAAAGTGGAAGAGTCACTGTTGGCTTCCCCACTATAATCTTTCTACTCACTTCCCCAAAGTGTATCTTAAATACAAATACTGCTGCTCCTACTATGTAATTGTAAAGCAATATTTTAGTACGTTCCTTTTACTTCCTTAACAAAATTGTTAGCACAAGTTTATATTAACCTCTTACAAAATCACTCTGTATGTATGTGGAGAAAGTGGTACATAGAAATTAGAAACCAGGTTTATAAAATGAGAACTGAGGGAATTGGCAATTCCTTTTCACTCTGAAGCCTGCTAATTCGGAGTGATTATTCTGATCAGCACTATATGGAGTTAAATCCCTTTCTGGATGTTTGCAATACAGCATTTTCATTATTCGTTGCAATTTTGAATGCACCTTGCAACTAGTAGAGGATTAATTTTTTCTTTTGTGTGAGTGGGCATGGAATATATACTACATGATATAGAGTCTATTTTCCCACAGTCCATCTGCTGACTGCAAAAGAATGGAGTGTACCAGTGGCTGGTTTGATACCACGAAAAGATAAAGCTGCAGCTCTACTGGCACTAAATAAATTAGAAGGGAAGGTGCTTTTTCTATAGTAGAGGTTTGTTCTGGTCCACGTTGGCATTGTTGGCTGTGTGGTACTTTGCCTCCAGGACATGTTCTTGTGCTGCACTGGCTTTTTCCAGAAAGTCCAGTTCAAAAGTTGGGAGCAGTGGTGAAGTCACTGCAGTACATTTGTACAAACTGCTGCCAGTTTTTGTGTGATATGTTGAGTATTAGCTTACAGATATAATCCTGATAAAAGATATATCCCTTGTCTCTCTGGCACAGTTTGGGGAAAGGGAAAAAATATAGGGAAGAAGCAAACAAACACCAAACATGGGCATTGTTGTGCTGTGCACCAGAGCTGCGGATTTTGGCATGTTGTGGTTGTAGGGAAAATCTTCATCTCGTGCCTGAAACTTAAGATCTAAAGGGATCTGAAGAACTCTGGAATCTTTTTACTCAAACTTTATTTTCATGTGGGTTGTTTTTCATACTCCTGTCCGTTGACAACACTTTCCCATGTATCTAACAAACTGTAGGACCTTGCTTTTTTGTGTGAGTAAAGTGGATTTCACCTTGAAACAATAAACACATTAGAAATTGTTTGCCTGTTTAGGAAACTGTATGCTTCTAGGGTTTTGGGGGTTTTGTTCAAGTTCTTTAACATCAAATTAGCAAAAATAAAAGGTATATTAGAATCATTAGAGAGAGTGAGTTCCTGCTTTTACGTGAGCTCAATTTTCTCCTGTGCTAAGTCTCCTGAGATTTGTAGACAGTCAGTGCCAAGATAACATTGGCACCATTTTCTTATTGCCATGGTGATCTTCAGCTCTGCTGAATACTCAAGGGAGACTATGGTATTTTAGAGCAAGTAGAATTTTGGTAATTAAAAAGGCTGGAAGGAAGGATCTTTCTAAATTTTGCCAGCTTGGGTAAATAAGGATAATGAATTATGTCTGAATAGGAACGTTATTAGTCTGCTTTATTTGATTAGTACAGAATAATAGTCAGCTAAAAAGGCTCCGAGGGTCGGAGGGGGCAGGTGGGATCTCCAGTGTCCATCAGTGTTCGGTATCCGAGCTGAGATCCCGAGCAGTCCCCCCGAGCGGCTGTGCCTGGCAGGAGCAGCGCTGCCCTTTGTCGGAGCGGGACTGGCGGGAGCCCTGCTCCCCTTGTCTCCCGGCTGCACTGGGAATTAGGGCAGGAATGCATTCCAGAAGATTTTCAAATTAAAGCTCTTGCTTGGAAGTCGGGCTCCTCCTTTGTATGCTGTTCTATTAAATGCCAGTTTTACACTTCACTGATGGCAGTGGATTTTTCAGGCTCTCCGTTGGTTCTCCATCGCGGCCCAGTTTTCTTTTCTCTCTGGCTACAGCATGAGTCAGCACCTGGGAGTGTTTTATGATACTCTGATATTCCCTCCACTTTTTTTTCCTTGTCCTTTCTCTTTTATGACCCTTCCAAGCTCAATAATCAGTGCACAAAGGCAGTGTAAAGCATGCAGACAGGAAGGATGGTGAGACAGCTGTTATGCTAAAATGCTGGGGTCAAAAAAAGTTACAAAATCTTTCTACTAGCAGGATTTCAATCCTTTATTTCAAGTCAAATTTAGCCCTTCAGCCACAGTAGCTGTTTTTGCAAAGCTGAGTATTGTTTTGAACGCTTTTGCAAAATATGCTTTTGGCAAGCAAATAAGCATTTAAAATGAAACTTCAATTGTTTTGTGTTAAATTGCTTGGATAGCTTGTCAAAAAGAATTGACACAATCATTTGTATTTCTAACTCCATCCATATGCTTTTAATCATTGTTATCTCTTAATAATTCTTGTGATTTGGGGCGGGGGGCATTCTTAAATACTTTTTCATAATATATGATATTTAGGTTTGTTAGGTTGCAAAGTAGAAAAAGCAAGCTGGATTCTCCTCCATTGTACGGTTTAGTATGGCAGACCTGAAAGCTGCCCATTAGGCTTATTAAGTGTTAAAAGAGATTTCAGTCCATTTTGTATGTTAAAAACCAATTTCCTTATCAAGCCATATTTAAGGCCTGCTGAAGCAGAACTCCAGCTGCCCTGGTGACTTTAGAAATGCATAAATGCGGTTCCTGCAAAATGGAATCAGTGTGCAGTTCCATATTGATCCTGTGAGGTAGATTTTGAAGAAAAGTTACTTGAAAGATTTGGGATTTAACAGAAAATTTATATTTGGTGTCCAGTGTTTACCGTTTCTCTTATTTGGATGTGTCCACAAAAATAGCTGTATCCAGGGGATGGACTTTTACTTCCTTCAGTGGTCTCCATACTGGAGCTCTGGAACAGCACTGCTGCTGTGGAAATGAAGGTTTGGCAGCTTTGCACAAGCTCCAGCACAGGCAGCTAATGAAAAACAAATAGTGGCGTTCTGGGGCGAATACAGAGCAGGTGCTGTGCGTGTGTGCAGACACCCACCCCGAGCCCCCAGTTCATCTGGAGCCCCCAGTTCATCTGCTGCCTCATCCCATCCTGTGCCAAGATGTGTAACACCACGAGTTCACTGCTGAAGAGGTAGGTGGATTTGGACAGCTCTGTATCAATTCCTGAGGACACAGAGTAACTTTCCCCAAATGGTTCAGTCTCTAATTAGTGGGCACAGAGCCTTGCCAAGAAATGTATTTCTGGCAGAGCTCCACTTCACTGAGTGGGTCAGGATTTTCCTGATTTTTATTGCTGTACTCTATATGTGATTGGTTTTGTTCAACTGAATGTAATCCCCAAGTTTGTTTGTTTTGTCATATCAGCATAAGTAAATTTAATCTTTGGAATAATTGTTTCAGGGGTTTTCTTAATGGGATTTCAATTTTGTGATGGGTTTATGTATTTTCAGATATTTTAACAGAAGTATCCATTTAGGTAAATTAGAAGCATACCAGCTTTTTTACTTATTTGCATTGGGATTTTATTATTTAAAGACCATAGTCTAAATATGCTCTGAATTTACCTTCTTTTAGAAAGGATAAACCTGTTACTTGCCTGGCTCTGAGCAAGGATTACAGGAAATAAACAAGCCCAAGTCTCTATCTAGTTATTTTTAGCTTAACTATACTACTTCTCTTCTTATTTCAGTTCACGATGAGATGAGAACTGCAAATAGCCTAAATTAGTCTGTAGCATTTATGTCTTGTTAAGTTTCCTGCTTTGGAAAATATGCAGGAAAATGATTATATGTGGTATTCATCTAGAGGCTGATGAGTTTGTTATAATTATGAAGGTAGATGTAATGAGATGAAAACATCTTTCTTCAGGCTCTCTGAGGAATTCCTTCTCTCCATATTGCTGTTGGGTTAACTATTTTCTAACCAAAGTGTTCCTCAGCATTCACTTCTCATATTTCGGAGTTTCCTGAGTTGCTGTTTAGGAGATTGATTGATTGGCAGCTCTGCTATTAGCATTTATAGGTGATAACTAATTAAATTCTGCATGCACATGAGTGGATAATAAAGACCCCTTCGCATCTCATTTATTAACACAAATCTCCAGTGTAATTATCATTTTACCATTATTTAGCATGCTTAATAACTCTTTGTTGAGTCATTTTCTAATTCCTTCTAAAAGACACTGAGATATAAGTGTATCTAAAATCTTCATCTTGTACAAAGTTATAGTAGTTTCAGGTTTGGTTTATGCTTCCTTTTATCTTTTGGAAAGTAAATCTCTGGGTTTTTTCAGTTCAAAGTTTTTCAAATAACTTGATAATTCCTAAACTGTGTTCAAATATTTAATAGGCATTATGAAGCACTTAGCTGAGGGGACTGGAAGATGTGTGTGGGTTCAGTTTATCGTTTCCTGTACAGGGAATAGTGTTAGCAAGGAACTGATGGGAATGGGACCATGAATATTTAGTATTTGAGAAGGAATGCTGAGTTTGCTTGATATCACTGTCAGAGTAGATTAGAAACTGCTCTTTTTATTTTGTTTGTTTTGATGACGATGATTTTTGTTTGTGTGGCGGTAATATTTTTTCAAGGCTGTGTCCAAAGTCCTCCTTTCCCCAAAGGATTTTATCTGTATATTTTTCCATATGCTTTTATTTATGTGTTAGTAACGTGTATGTGTATATTTACATGCATTTGTCCAAATATAATCTGTGCAAGTACTTATGTTTGAGAACTGGTTACGATAGCCTTATTTTCATGTGAAGAGAGATCTGGACAGATGAAACAGATTAGCAAAAGTTTTCCTTCAGTGTGGTTGATAAAATTGTAGCATTTTTATTACATGATTTGTCTGTGTATACATATATAATTTCCATAAATGCCTACTGTTACTGTAACTTCACAAAGATTTAGTTGACTTTTATGTGGCAATACCAATTTCTAAGGAACACAGAGTTTGGGGGTATCTTTCTGTTATTCTTTTGTTCATTTGTACTGTACCTGTAGAAGTGGTAATTTTTGGAGAGTCAAACACTGATTATTTTGGTATGAACTTTTATGACAGCAGAGGTTTCACCCACAATTGCAGTTTAACTCTCTTGTAATGTGGCAATATTCAAGATTTGAGTGTAAGAAGCAGCACAAGTTCTTCCTTCACAAGAAACTGTCTTTTCCCTGAACTGTAATCCCAGATTCTGCTGTCACCGTTTTCTAAAGCTTCACATAAATTTGACCTAGAGTAGAATATTTTTCACAGGCTTCTGTAGATACTTAGTCATTATTCACCTTTTATGTGTGTAGTAATGCCAAGCTACATTTTGCAGCCAAACACAGGCCTTCTGGCACAGAAGGCATGTTCACATTTTTTACAGCAAGTTGAGATCACCACCTGACCCAAATTTTTATTGAAGAAGCTGTCAGAAGGAAAGGAGACCTTTAAAGAAAGACTAGTCGGATGTCCTGGTAGGTTTTTAACATGCTCTATTACGAGAGCGATTCTTGGGCTAGACCAATTTCTAACTAAAGATATAAACAACACCTACCTTTCTTGGTTTCTTGACTTTCCAACATCCCTCTTCCTTAATCCTTGAGTCTCTCCTGATGTGATGATACGCTGTAGAAAAACGGAGAGGGCAGTTTTTCTGTAGTGACTGAAACAGTAAATGTGTATTTGCTTTCCAGTTATAAAGTGAATGTCCACTCAGGTTGGAGACAGGACATTTACAGTGTGTGAAGGATTTATCAAACAGCTCAGTTTAGAATGTGAGCATCAGGGTTGTGAGTGACTTTGCAGTAGTGGAGGCTTTCTCAGCTGTTGTCAGTTCTTACGGAGCTCTGGAGAAATGCACAGCAGAAAAGCCAGGTAGCATCAACATTTGGGAACTAGATTCTCTCACTTTCATCTTTGCAATCCTTGAAAACAGAAGTAATGGCCACCCCAAGATTGGGGTGGATGCAGCTGTGAGAGTAACTTGGTGCAGGGCTGCCCACCTCGTTCAGCCTTTTGTAGTAGGCAGAAGATGAGTGTGGTTTGATTTCTCTCATTTTCAGTTATTACAGCTATTTTCTGCCTGTGTATCTTAGGGGGTTTTTTATCTTGAATGGTATTTTCTTACAGGCTTTGGGTTTTGGCAGGAAATACTCAAGATCTAGGAAGGAGATGTGGGCAAGTGTGTGTGTGCTGATTTGTATTCTGCCTCATGGACTAACTCATGTTTCTTTAAGTGAAAGGGTGACTTACATCTTGCATTCTGCCTTGGTCTGTACTGTACGAGACTGCTCTTCAGAACGCTGTTGTTTGTTACTTCACAAATGCCTTTGCTATAACCTTCCTCTCACATTGTGCATTAAACTCCTCAGCTGATTTAAAAAAATTCTTTAATCACTGAAGACTGTGCATTTATATAAGTGACTGAACATGGAGTTAACTTATTTTTAAAATGCATAAGCATCTAAATCTCACTGGTGTGGTTATATTTTAAGTGTTGGTACAAAAAAAGAGAAGAAAATAATTTTTTAAAAAACTGGAGGCTGCTAATGCTCCTATACTGCAACAAAAAAAAAGTTTATAGTATGCTTTTAGATGCAATTCAGAAAAAGTTACTAATTTTCTACATTTTAAATGGTAGAAAGTAAGGGTCCTACTTTTCTCTGGTTTTCTTTGTATATTGTTTTTGGAAGCTCTAGTTTATTCAAAAGTTCGTGATGATACACAGGTATATTTTATAGATATGCCACTTTGATCTCTTAATCATTCTTCAGTTCTGTGCTGTCTATATATTTTAAGGTGTTCTGGTGACAAAAGTCCTTGGAATGTTAAGTAATTCTTAAATTAAGTCTGTCTTGTGAGAACCTGTCAAGAAGCAGTTTACAATAAACCTGCTTCTCTGGAACTCCCAATTTGTGTTGATAGCTAGCTGTGCAACTTTTTCTTCCATGCGCTTTTATTTTCATCTTTTAATTTAGCATTTAGTAATACGGACATTTTGCAAAATTTTTTAGGACTGCTTCAAATGCCTAAGTGCCTTGAAGACCAGGCCATTCACACAACCAGTAAGGATGAAAATTTCATTGTGGAGTTCTCCTGTCGCTGCCAAAGTGACCTTGGTTGGTGGAAAGATGACAGAGTGCTTTCCTGGCCGCGCCTGACAGCAGCGCGATAGCGGCACGTTTGACAAATCGCTCACATTAAAATGGGGGGCACTTTCGGCAGCACCGGCGTCCCAATCCATCAGTCCTGATTACTACGCAAACGTCAGCCGTGGCACAGAGCACATTTGTCAGGGGGAGTAAAAAGCAGTTGTTAGTGGGAGCACTCCCTGTCACGGTAATGGACTGAGGCTCGCTGTGGTGACTCGCAGGAACCGGCACATTTGCAAACGGCCTGACCAGGACTTGGGGAAAACACTTTATTTACACAGTACAGTGGGATAATGAAACTGGCAGAATTAGAAACTTTATGTAGGGATGACTGAAAAGTTTGAGTGCTTGAGGCTACCTGAAGAGTACCAGAGAGACTGTGTTCCATAGAATGCTTTATGCAGCAGGGAATCAAAATGCTTGCTGTAAAAATTCTTTGCCTAATTCAGATGAGTTTGGGTTTTCATTAGCATTTTTTTAATGCTAATGATGAAACTATACAATAGGAATTCAGTCAGAAATATAAGTAATTGTAGGATTCGATATGGATTGATATTTTCAGTAATAGCTACTTATTCATGCATCTTTCACCCATCTTTGATAGGAGTTGTATATGTGCATAACTGAGGAATTCTACAGAAAGATCATCATTTAAAGTAAAAGAAATCACTGGAAATAGTGATCTCTGTATGGAACAGCTGATTTTATTTTTATGGAAGAGAGTAGGACTATCCCATAAAGAAACAGCATTACTCTAGTGTGACTTCTGTGTTGTAAAACTGATATTCCTAAGAGCTTTTTAGAAACAAAATTGTTCTCATTTTCACTCAGTGATTAGTCAGTATTAAGTGGATAATAGATTTAATAAACCTTCAGATAATTATTCCAGAAAAGTCATTTACGTTCAAATGTGTTTACATTTTATTTGGTTTGGGTTTTTCAGAGGGAATCAGTACTTTTATTAATGCCAATGCTGTTTTCAACACAGCTTTTTTTTTGTAGAAGAATTTCTATTTCATATTTCAGATCTTTTGTCTTGACTTGAAAAAGAATGCAAAATATATGATAGAGAATACCTCACAGTGAATGAATAAAATACTGTTGCAACTGAGAGAACTTAAAAGCCATCAATTGCTATTTTTTTTACCCATGTGGAGTTTTTGTGGTCTGTTTTTTTCAGAAGTTTCACCTCACAGTTGTCCTACCCTAATTATTACTAATTTTAAAAACAAAGCCTTTTGCCAAGCACTGTAAATGCTGAAAAGAAGATGGCCTGGGGGAAAGCTACATTTGACTTTTCAGTTGCATTTAGGTTCTTGTGTGGGAAACATTTCCGTTATTAGTTTACTTTTTAGGAGATGGTTAAACTTGCATTCGTCAGAAAAGATAAAATGAGGTTCATCTGAAATGGGAGAAACTTGAGTATTTCCTTGGCTCTCTGAAATACTTCTGACTTTGTGCTGTGGATTAGAGTTTAGTATGCAGAAGTCTTTACACTTAGTGTACATCCATACTCTTAGTACACATCTTTCAGTGTTTTGAGTTAAACCTCTCTTCTGCTAAATAGAAATTATCCGTTTCTTACACGGCACAAAAAACCTGGGAGCTCTCTTGTCCCTTCTCCAGCACTGTAAATTACATTTAGATCATTTGACTGAGTGCAGCATTTGCTACCAAGCTGAAACAATGGGGAGATGGGTTTACATGGGTGTTCTTCTTTGGGATCCCTGATGACCTCCTGGATTACCAGTAAATGTCTCAGGTGTGTTACCTGGGCACATCGTTGCTTTATTTCTTCACAGTGTCTGTGCTCTAGGAACTATTAGTGTGCTTATTCTCGCTGGCTTAATGAAATTAGGAGTGTATTACTAGGATCAAAGCTTTCCTTAAAAGGGTAGGAGCAGTGTGTTTCTAAATGTAACTCTGTTTTTGGCCACTGAGATTTCATTCAAGCACTGTTGTAAGCCTTTCTTACCTCCGCAGATGTGTGGCAGTGTAGCTTTGTCGAGGCAGACATTAAAGTTACACTAGTTGTAATTTATAGCTAAGAAAGGTTGAAAAGTCTAACTCTGTGAGATTGTCAGTCCAGCTGTCAATCTCCTCAGGGCAGCAATTCTGTTCTGAAACCTGCAAACACTTTTTTGTGTGTGTTACTAGAAAGATCCCATTAAAATTAGATTGTGGTGAATTTTGGTTACTGAAGATTATTTTGAACCTGTGAAATTAAATGAAAGGTTATCTAGCTTTAATATTTTGCTAGTGTGAAAGTGTTGATTTCTGTACTTTTGTATTGATAAAACAGTGGCTTGAGATGAACATTCCTTCCATCATTATGGCTCTACTGCTTTGCCATTCCCTTCTTTTTTCCTGCTGAATAGACAGGATCAGTTTTATCTGGATTTGCATCAACACCTGTAGTTAGTGCATAGTGCACTAAACTTGCTAAAGACTGTCTCTAACTGTTATTTATTACTGGAGTTTGCACACAGCTGAGAACATCCAGCATAAAATGTTCACAGAGTTAATCCAAATCTCCGGTTAGCTCTTCGAATCTGATCTTCTTCCAAACCAGACTGAAAAGTCAGGTTGTTTTTAGGTTTTCTGGAAAATGGAAATTTCTGTAACATTCTTTTCCTAAATCGTACCAGTTTGGGTAAGAAATGAAATTCCCAACAGTTTCATGACTTCTCAGCATGACCTCTGAGCAGTCCATCAGGATTTCAGGGAAGCCAGTGCCTTAGGAGGAAGGTAGGTAGAGTTCGTAACCTGTGGGCATTTTGTGGAGTTTTTTTCTGTTAAGGCAGCATGAAATAATTTGTAAGGCAAATTCTGGCAGGCTCTCATGGCATCTGTTGGAAATAATGAACTGTGACAGCTGGGTTTTCCAGCTAACTCTGATCTTCTCCAGTGAACTCCTCTAACAGTATTGTACTGCGTTCCACTGCAGATTGGAATACAATGGCAGGGCTCTGTGAGGAATGGCCAACTTAATGATTGGTCTGGGACTGTTCAAGTTTATAGCATCATTATGTCTCAGAAGTTAATAAGAGTGGGGTGTGATCAATAGATCATTTCAGGGCTTTTAAGGTGAGTTCAGTGGTGCAGCACAGAAACAGGATGTCAGTCCACACTCTGGATTTGGGTCATGACAAGTCCTGCTTTGGCAGAGCTGTACAAATCTGGTAAAGGAATGGTCCCTAAATGGGATTCTCAGAACTTTTCTGCTACAGCAGTGGGAGGGATCTTCACCTGCAATCCTTTGTGTTAATGAAGTTGTACTTCATCTTATTAATGACTTTTATTTACATGTAGTTTATGGATACTGTTGCTTGCATGCTTCATCCACTTTGCATGTGCTTGATGGATTTGCATACTCATCACAGAATGCAAATAGGATCATCCGTTTGCACATGCTTTATATGGATAAATATTTTCATTAAATTATCTCTCTGGTACAACCAGCAATAGTGTGCTAAAACATTTAAATGCCAAAAATGGAAGTTTAGGCTCACCTCATGTTTCTTACTCTAAATCTCTATGTGTGTCTGCTTTTTCAGGCTTTGCTATTTATATTAAAATTTCAAGGAGACAAGGCAATACTGAATGTGTCAGAGTTCACTGCTCAAAATCGATATGTTGTAGAGGACAAGCCCTTTTTTCAATATACTCTCTTGAACAAATACTAGTAGAATCATAAAAATTCACACACTTAATGTTTCTACATAAGTGTGTTGTTTCTATGAAAAGGACATCCCTTTCTTGCAGGTCTCCTTTTTTCATTTGGAAGATTCATTGGTCCTTTACTTTGCCAGTGCACTTCTCCTTCTGTAGAGACTGCCAGGAAAAAGTGAAACGATGGACACTGTCAGTGTCCAAGTTCAAGTCCTCTAGGTTTTGGGGGGAAATACTGCTTGCATATCTTCAGAATTTCATGCTGTACTCAAAATATTCCATAAAGAACTATTAAACCAGGTCGAGAAAATTCATGAGACATTTCAGCCATCAAGAATATTCTCTAAGCCATTTGCATGCTTATCCTTAGTCATGCTGTATTAGTTTGCCATTTCTCTCAACAATGTAAGTTTATACTTTATGAACATAGTGAATTAAGGAAGTTGATAATGCTTGCTTTTCCCTGCACAGGTTGACGTCCCTGATCAGATAATAGTAAGATACTGCTTCAAGGGGATAAAGAAATAAATACTTTATTTATCTGTATTTTAAAATGTGTATGTATGAAAGAATTCTATCAATAAATTTAAAGCTGAGTGACAATTTTGCTCTATACCATTCTAGTTCAAGCTTTATAGTGCATTTTGTTAAAAAAACAGCTAGAGGAGGCAAAGAGATCTTCAGACATGACAATTGCTTGAAGTGGTGTTTGCAGTGATGGAAAAGACAGCAGTTCCCCAAGGAAGGAAAAACAACCTTACGGTTATTTTATTTTCTGTATGTACACATCTGAACAGCTGGAGAGGAGCTTGAGTTGGGAATCATCACTTTTGTTGATGTTTGTTTTGTCTTTTATTTATCTCTGTCTGTATTCCAAAACTGCTGCTAACTTGCCAGTATCTTTGGGGTTTGGTTTGTTTGTTTTAATGAGATATTATGGAACTTTTAACTTTATTTCTTTTTCCCTGTGAAATAAAAGAGAATATTCTGGACAAAGTGAAATTAAATTTCACTTCAATACTGACTTCTTAAATATTTTGGTCATCATTGCTCTGCTGTGGAATCGTGGAACACCCATGTCCATGAGCCAGCAGTGTGTCCTCGTGGCCAAGGACACCCACCCTGGAGTGCAACAGGAGGAGCACTGCCAGCAGGTCAGGGAAGGGATCCTGCTCCTCTCCTCAGCCCTGGTGAGGCCTCACCTGCAATATCTTGTCCTGCTCCAGGTTCCCCAGTACAAGAGACATGGAGCTCCTGGAGCAGGTCCAGCAGGGGATTTCGAAGATGACTGAGGAAATGGAGCATCTCAGTTACAAGGAGAGGCTGAGAGAGTGGGGCACGTTTAGCCAGGAGCAGAGACAAGGGAGAGGGGACCTCATCCCTGTCTGTCAGTATATGCAGGGAGTTAAAGGCATCATTTGTATCTGGATGAGCAAACTATGACCAAAGAAGACTTAGAATAAATGCCTCTTTTTTTCTTTTTTAATTTCACAAATTTCCATCTCAAGAAATGACATGTTTCAAATGTGGAAGGGATAGAGTTATTCGGCTTTGGTTTTGTTTGACATTTGATACACTAAGGAGAAATAAGGAATAATAAACAAGGGTTCAGTACAGGCCTCTCTCTACATGAGCATTAACAAAACAGGGTGATGGAAGTTTTGGCAGGTGTGGTGTATTTTATTGGGTTTGCAATCACTCATGTAACCATATAAAAAATCAGTTTTCTGAACTGTTGAAAACCTCGACAGCTAATTTTAATATTAATTAGATAATACATTGGTTATGAATGAAGAGCTTTGGTACTAAAATCTTTTGGTGCCCAATTCACACATAAGGGTTCACAGTTTAGCTCTGGCAAGAGCAGACTCTAAGGTGACTAGCTGCCAGCAGGGATGACTTGACTGAGAGACCAGAGTGGAGCAAGAGGACTTCAGATTGACTCATCTGAGACTAGGGATTCTGAAATGACACACTTAATCCCTATGGATAAGGTACTTGACAGTGCAGTTTACATATTCCCTCCTAGTAATCTGAGAAGTAGCCATGACATTGGCTCTGGAGGGAGTTGCTTGGCAGCTTTCCCTGTGTGTGTGTGAGAGAGAGAGAGAAGGTGCTGCAGTTAGAGACAATAGGATGCGGAGCAGGAATACAGAGGAAAAGGCTGAATTTTATTAAATTGAATGTTTTCATCAATAGCCAAGCAACAACCCCCATGTAACACTGAATTAATTGTGGAGAATATTTGTTGTTCGGCCACACGCTCGCTGTGTAAATACTGCTACCAGCAGTACAGGCAGCTCTGTGTTGTGTTTAACACTGCTGTGAAATACAGGTGTGTGAAAAGGGGTCAGGAAAATGTCTGCACATTTTATTTCTCTCCTTGAATTTTTTTATTTCTCGTTGAAGAGGAGAAAATAAGCTTGAGGTTCTTTGTTCTTCATATGTGTACACCACACGTAGTTGTTCCATGTATCAAATCTGTAAGTTTTGAAGAGTTTGTGGGTTTTTGTTTGATTGCTTTGGGGTTTGTTTTGGTTTGGTTTTTTGGGGGGGTTGTGTTTTTACTTTAGGCATGCCAAATAGTACAAAGGTATTTGTAAATAATGGTTCCCCTGACAGAAGTCCTAAAAATACAGTATGATTCATTACAAAAACTGGCAATGATTTTCATGGTAGGAAAATAGAAATGGCTTATTAACTAATTTAACATTAAAATATATTTGAGACTGGAGGGCTGTTAAAGCTGGGGCAGGGACATCATTCCATGTGTTCTGAAATACTGTTTGGTTTTTGTGATTTTGGGGTTTTTTCTCTGATTTTTAAATACCGACTTCATTTTCTAAAGTAGCATCTGCACGGCAGGCCATGTATTTTTATGATGCTTATTTCAGTTCTCGGGCTTTATAATCCTACCCAAAGGCATGCTGTGCTAACCTAGAAATTCACTTTTTATGTCTTGTTGTGTCTGAATAACTAGATGAGCTAATAATAGCCAGAAAGTACATCAAGAGTAAGCTTAGGGTTAGCAAGGTAATGGTGTCTTTGTATTTTACTTGAAAATTTTACTTGAAAATTTTTGATTTGTGAATGAAGCACATAAATAGCAGCTGGGATGTTTTACAGCAGGAGTTATGTGAGCCTGGAATGGGCAGTCTGGGTGTACAGCACAGGAGGAGCTTTACATCTGCTGCTGTCTTTTCAGTGCAATAAGGAAATGGGGTTCTCATCCTTCAGAGGAAGTGTCAGGTCTTAAACTTTGAAAGTAGCTCTCAAACTAGGCTTCTCTAGTGAAAAATGAATGTAATCGAGTGCTTGATTGTGTGTGTGTTCTGAAGTCAGAGAGGGCATTATTTGCCCAGTGCTGAGTGCGAATGCAGACTGACAGGTTTTTCCTGTGTCCAGATGATGCTAACCAAGAGCCACGTTAGCATTTATGGCAAACAGCACTGAGTGGGTAAAGCCTGCGCTTGGGATAACAGGGCTGCAGTAAAGGCATTGTATTTGTATTTGCATGTTAGGAATTGACTTCACTTTTCAGTCAGTCCCTTTTTCACTTCTTGAGAAAACAGAGAAGGTCATGCATGTGTGTGTCAGTAGAGGACACAATGAAGGAAACTCTAACACCTGCTAGGTTTAGCAGAAAGAGGAAAAAGAAGAGACTTTATTTATATTTCTCATACTTTATAGGTTTCTCAGTTCCACAAGGGATTGGAGGACATGTCACTTCCTCCTCAATCCCACTGGAGAAAAAGGATGCTCATCAAACTTTCTCTTATCACAAAAGGAATGAAAAACAGAAAAGACGGTTAAATAAACATTGGCTATTGTTGACATGAAAGCGTGTGAAAATTCTCTGACTGCAAGGTTACAACAGAAGGCTTAGCAAAAAACAGGACAACATATGTGGAATGTTGGTGTCTTGGTTCCCTTCCGAGGAATAAACCTGAAGTTTATTTTATGGGATTTCTCACCCAGGTCAAACTTCCTATTTGACCATCACAACAAGGACTTTCTAAATTTGTGACAAATTGTATAATGCAAATTAAGAACCCCTTAATACTGTTCTCTAAGTGTAGCTACAGATGTGGAAGGAAGATTTGTAACTAATATTCCTGGAAGGATGCTGTCTATGGCTTTTGGAAGGATTCATTCCTCTTCACTTGGTCTGTTTGCAAACAATATAAAAAATGTGGCACATCATTTGTTTTCCTGTCACTCCAAAATAAGTTTGAGAGGTGCCGGGGAGCAGGGATTGCTTTCCTTTTTATCACATGTATCTATTAAGACTATGGCTTCTCTAGCAAGTCTCATTTTTCTCCATGTTTTTCTGAAACACTTTTTTAATGCTTTTCAGCTGGAAATCTCCACTGTAAGAACTGCTATAAATAATATTTATATCATAATCTGGTATTGATAGTCTTGTTTAAATGTAGTGTAGCTTTGTGGTCTAAGTGATTGAAACATAGAGCTGAATTTTATCCCCTTTTGGCTAGGTCAGATGTTTACTTTTTGATTTACTGGGTGATTTCTGAAAGACTTAGTGACAGTTCTTAAAAACCTTCAAAATAAAATCTGCATACCACTGTCTCTTAGGAAAACCAGCTCTCAAGTTTATGGTCCTTTCAGGAGTGACTTGTTAGTCCCCCATTGGGCCAGGCATCTTTCCACTGCCTTTTCATGGGGAAGATGAAATGGCTGTAAAATGTATCATCTGGTACACCATGCTGAAACCCTTTCCAAGACTGCCAAATCCCTTTTAGCTAAAGAAACAAATTTGAATTTGTTCTTAATTTGCTCATAACAAATTTATGTTGACTGCTCCTTATCTTCACTTCTTATCTTCAAAAAACTTGTGTTTGGCAATTGGTTCCATGTCATTTGATATCAGAGTTAAGATGACAGGTCTATTAATTTCTTTTTCCTCCGCTACCCCTCACTTTGCAAAGGCAGGTATTGCTTTGTGTTCCTCTGGGATGCTTCGTCCTCTCCAAGTGTTCTGAGATCATCACAGATTGGTTAGAGATTTTTTCATTTGTTTTCTCAAGTATTTTTTCAAAAGCTGTAGGCTCAAGTTTTGATATTATTGATGTGAGGATATCTGTGATGCCTAAATATTCTTTACTCATTGATTTTTTAAAAATGCATAGTTTTTCTTTGAATTGTAAATTTTAGTTATAATACAGTGCCTTTTTGAGGATAAAAGCAAAATCTCTGTTAAGAATTCATCCAGTTTTAGCACAGCTTTGCCTCTTTTTTTCCTCCCTTATACTTAAGGTTTTTCTATTTTTCCTCTTCCTTACAGTTTCTGACTCATGTTGTGCTTTACATTTCTAATGATCAGGAATAAAAGTACAATGTATAATCTTATTCTGTTATTAACAGAATTAGCATAAAAAACCCCACAAAGAAATCATGAAAAAATTAGTATAGATGTTGTCAAGATTGAAACGAAAAGCGTCTCTAACAATTAGAGTTCATAACACACAGCATGAATGTAGCAATTGTTCTGTTATGGCAGCTGACTGGATTTGATGTATATACAATTAAAACCCTGAAAAACTAATTTTTAAACGTTCTTCGCATATGTGAAATACTTTGCTATCCACAGTGCTTTTGTTTGGACTTGCTAAAAACCTCTCATATATAGTAAAATAACTTTAATGGAAAGAAATAACACCCAGAAAATTGTAATTTTTTTTTAGCCAAGTGCCGAATGTACGTATTTAATCCCCTTGTGATTAAAACACTTAAAGGTGCACTTACCTTCATGTGTGAGAATTCCCATTCTCTGAAATGAGGCTGCTTATGCTTAAAACCTTTAGCAAGGCCATATGAAAGAACAGGTTTTGTGCATTGTTAACTAAATAGTACTGATGACTCCATTAAATTGAACATGCATACAATATCTTTGAATTTATGCCCTTATTGCTCCCATTTTTCAAATTTGAAATATTAAAAGGAAGGCAAAGCTATCTTCAGCCTTTAGAGTACAGCAAAAGAAAAGAAGCTTCTCATCATAAATATCATTACTTCAATTGCATTTTTCCACCAAACTGGGTAATTCTGAAGACACATCCTATAACTCATGCAAAGGAAAGGAGTGAAAAAAGAAATCACACTTGGTCTGCTGTGCCAGCCATACCATCGTAGTTTTAAGGTTGTATTTTATACACGTCTACTTGCTGTTTTTTAAACCTTACATTTGTAACAAGGTTTTCATTCAGCTTCAGTGAAGTGTTGTAAGGCTCAGTTACCTGCCATACTGTACCTATTACGAGTTGAAGGTTTTAATCCTTCTTTAGCTTTTTTTGTAAATGTATTGCCACTGTATTATTTAAAAATGTTCATAGCAGTGCTCAGGTACTTGTTGAGTTCCAGATAGGCTTTGAGACTGTATTTTTGTTACGTACTGAATAAACATAAGTTGTCATCACATCCTGTCAGAATAATATGTAGTATTGATTCTATACATAATCTTCCAGAATATTTACAAGGGAAATGTAAATTGCCTATACTTGGTATTGGTGGCATGGTTAGACTTTTTAAAAATCTGTTCATTATGAAAGTTTTGCACTGAGTTCTCAATATGTTTTTTAAGGTCTGTCAGTTGTTAGTAATTATTATATAAGTATACCAATCCATGTCAAAGCTTATAAATTCAGTCTCTACACCTGAACTCTCCTGCAATGACTTAACACATATGAATATGTTGGTAATTTCCATGTGATTTTTCCCTTAGTTATTATTTTGAGTTAGTCATATTTATAAAATTTAGTAGAGGTCTTGAAGTTTCAGTGGCAAGAGAAGACTGAGGAGATTATGTCAGCATTTTATTGTGTGTTTATGAACACTGGAATTTTCTGTCCATGTCTGATTTTTCTTTCTATTACATGCCCTAAGGTTTTGCCCAGCCAAATCAATAAGGCTGCCTGACACCACGCTGTGAGGTAAAGGACTGAGCCAGAGAGGTCTTTGGCTGTTTGCTAAAATCAAGTAATGCCTATTAAGTTGTTGCTTCATGTGGGTTACAAATCTGAGCATTGGCTTGAAAATGTTAATCTCATTCTAAAAAGTTGCTTCATGACTGTTCTTTTTAAGGAGGACAAGTCCTTCATGTTTAAATATACAATAAAGGTGCATAGACAGTAAAATTGTGGTTGTGTTGGTGTTTACTTTCCTCGTGATGCTGTACTGACACTTGGAAACCTTTTGAGTCTTTTTCTTGTTTTGCAATCTGAGTTGCAGAAACATGTCCTTATTTCGATATTCCAATATCCAGCAGTTTGTGATTAATAGCTTTATCCCACATTTTCATCCAAAGCCTTAAATATTTTCCATCATAGTTTTGATTAGGGCGTGGGGGTAGATGATCTTTGAGTGCCTTCCAACCCAAACCATTCTGTAGCTGGTTGTGTGAAAAGAGATTCTTTCACTTGCCAGTCCTCGTCTCATTTCTGTGAACAAAGCGTGTAGGGCTGTCAGGAAAGTGCAGGGCAAGGAAAAAGGCCTTAACTCTCTTAAAACAGGCTTGCTGCCTTATTTGTTGGTGTCAACAGTCAAGAATTCTTGCACACCTAACAAGAATCAGCTGGGTGAAAGAAAAGCACTGCCTTTGCCATAAGATTTTAATCCCAGGTGATAACACCCTAACCAGGGTACAGTTCACAGAAGTACAGAAATGACCACATATACACATCTGTAAATCTTGTTCCTTTTTCAAGCCTAGAACAGGTATTCAGTGGGGAAGTAACTTGCCATGCCTAGTGAATTTTACAATCATTGTGTCATTTGGTAGAGCTCAAATGTCACTGTAAGGAAATAAACAGGAAGAGGTACTACAGAGAAGCAATATCGAATGGAAATGGGCTAAGAGGATATAAATGTAATTAGCGAAACACATTTTCATGACTAGTAAAATTAGCACCCATTTATACATGTTATACACTTGAACCCTTGTTGACACCTGAGGCTGGGAAAATATATCTGCTAATCAAAACATGTAATTATATCCTATGAAGCTGAAGTAACGCACCGAATCCTTGCTCTTCATGGTGTTAATGATTTGTGAAACTCATTTACCCGATCACCTCAGTTTGTCCTTTCTTGCTGTATTTCTGTTCCCCCAAATACTGAGGTCAGGGACATTATAAAGCAATTAAATATTAGATCTCTGGAAGAGCGAACATTGCGTAAATTGTTCAATGGTATTGATATTAGAGAAGAAGGTGCTCTCAGTAGTGGGGAAAAATTCTCTGATTATAAAATAAGCAAAACAAGATAAATTATTAACTTGCTGGAGAGCTAAAATTCCTGTGGACCTGTAATGTAGTGGGGTGGTTGGTAACTTGTAATTTCCCACTGGCATGACCTTACTTTGCTGTCTTCAGAGCCCATATCTACATGTAATTGAAGAACGTTATGGTCTGACACAAACAAAAAGGGGAAAATGTGTAAATGATTGGTTTTTGTAGTGGTTTGGGTCTATACAGGAGAAATACTGGGGAAAAAATGGGATATAAAAAACATTTACTAAGTTTCATGATATGACAACAGATGAATTTATTTTGGTTTACAGCCCAATTCTCAAGTAGCATTGTGGAGATGTGAGAGATGAATCAGCCTAAAGTAGAAGAGCAATTTATTTAGTCTGGCAGTAGTGCCGTGTGTTGCTTCAGTGAAAGGGCTGCTGCCATAGCCATGGATGCAGTTCTCTGGCAGCTTTTGCTTTATGTGTGTAGGTAGCACAGGTGAGAATTGGCAAGGGGGAAAGGAGGGTTTAGATAGAGTTTTTTGATGATGAAAAGTAGAACCAGAAATTAACTTATTTACAGTAGCATTAAAATCCTCAGGCTAGTTAAATTATAAAGATTATGTTCAAGAGAGGAATGCTTCTGCTATAACATGGATGTTATCCGTCTTGATGAAGCAGCTCTGGCAGGTACTTTTGAATAACCAGTCCTAAATACTCTTTTTAACTCTTTCAGTTTCTCTATCTGGCTGTCTTAGATGAACCAAACAAGAAGACAAGAAGAGTTTTTATAATAATGCTATTTTACCATTCTTCACTTGCGTTTTTACTGACATTCAGTGGGAATGTTTTCTTGCTCTGAAAGCCAGCACAATTAAAATTTAAACCTGAATAAACATAGTATACATAATGTTTATTTATCATGAGGTTTTGTGAGGAACAGTGTAGTATAAAAGTGCATTAAGTAGTACAGATACATTAACACATTTAGTATTAAGAGATTTCTTAGAAAACTGGAAATGAGTGGAAAATTAACTGCGTCTAATATTTGAAGGTAAATTAATTCAATGTATCATAGTTCTGTTGATATAATCTTCCTTTGCACAATAATTTCATGTAAGGGAGACTGTGGCACTGTTTACATATTGTATTTGCTATATGCAGTGTAGTTACTGTCCTGAATTTCCCACGTAGATGAATTAATCTCATAGTTTTAGGTGAAGACTCATGGAACACCATAGATATTCAGGAAAATCCACAATTTAAGTCAACAAAATTTATTTTAAAAAACTTGCTGTGCCTACCTTGAGATAAGATTGAAGAGTCTAAATAAGTTATCAATAAAATACTGATATGGTAATATATAATGCTGCATTGAATCTGTACATAAGTCATCTAATGCAGAAATGTTCTGTTAATTACTATTGTGCATCTCCTGGAAGTGTTTTAGGTGTTCTTTCAGTGTGTTCTATTTGTGATAGGATATCTGGCAAATCCTCTAAGTTATAACATTTACTGAAGAAGTCCATCTTATTTCAATATTGAGACGATTCTAGTTCTCCATTTAAAGTCCTTAGGTAAGATTTTTGAGTGTGAATTTAAAGCTTTCTGTCCCTGTATACACTGCTTACCTCAAACCAGTGATGTGTTGTGGAATCTGGATGCCTGTGCAAGGAGTGACTGCTGGGGCAGTCAGAATGCAGGAGCAATACTGGAGGAATTCGGTGAAAAGCAGTGGAAGCTCCATCACAGACCCCGAGTTCTCTTCAGACTGAACTGTTGCCTGCACTGCACTACTCATGCCTTAACACAGTCAAGGGTTGTTCATGCTTAGTGACATTTAAATTTAACATTTTTCCTTGCTTTATCAATTTATATTACACAGTCATGCAAGAACTTATTTTTAGGGTGGTTGTTTTTGCACTCTGTTCTGAGAATTAAAAGAGCAAAGTGTCCAAGGCACAGCTTTAATCCACTCAGTTCTGTGCCTACGTTGTGCTTAATGAAGCCATCTTGCAACTCAAGTGCTTGATTTTCCTCTTGGAATCAGTGGAGAGTGGTAGAGGCTTTTGGATACTTTCCAGAGGAAGACCATTCTGTCATGAAGTCACTCACTTAAGTCAGGTGGACAAGACCTCCCTCTGAACACATCTCAGGAGTGCTTATTTCTCTCCCCCGACTGCAGAGAATAGGTTTGGCTTCTCTGTAAAGAATCTGACCATGGTATAAGTGCCTAATTTAGGTAAAGAAGATCCCACCCATATGGGTATTTTAATGCATGCTGGATATGTTGACCAGTAAAGAACAGCTTAAAGGGGTTTTTGTTGGTGTTAGATGGTAAAAGGAAAGGTCATAAATATGAACTTTGACATACTTGTTTGTGAAAAAGCTGCTTCAGCTGAGACAATACTCACTTGAACCTCACAGAAGTGAGGTGTTCCACCTTGCAGTTGTCCCTTTCTGTGAAGCATTGCCATAGGTGTGATTTGCCTGATGTGTACCAGATGATATCTAGGGTTTGTCACAACTGACAAATGGGATTTGATTTGTGGAAATTTAAATAGTTCCACATGCTTGCAATGGAATAAGACCACCAAGTAATTGGGTGGGGACTAGTTAAAATGTCAGTGCCCCTGGTTGCTTCATCAAGGAACGTGTGAATTGTATCCTGTGACCCTACTTGGTGAAATTCTTACATCCAGAGGTGAACTAGTGAATTTGCAACTTCCTCTACGAAACAGAGGTTCTGTTTTGTAGTAACTCCAAGCTCTGTTTGCTCTCTCCTTCAGAAGAGTGCTGGTTTTACAGCTCAGCACTTCTCTGTTGGAACGGGGTCAGCAGCTGTATGGATTTTCTCAGTGATAAACATAAGTGCATCCAGCAAAGATCTGGGTTTAAATTCTATTTTCCTTTTCTCCCAGATGATTGAATACAGCTCTTGGCCACAGGTGACGGGTGGCATGTTTAATGTCCTGAATTAATGACCCCTCAAACCCTGGCTAGCTGCTCTGATTGCTCACAATCAGAGTTGTTGTGATAAAAGCAGTGATGACTGGGGGATTACTGCTGGGCTTAGGCACAGGTCTGTCCACTTTGAGAAAACAGGTTTCTAGTGACCCTTCACTTGACTCATCTCCTCCTGCCTTTGTGTCATCTTCTCTTGTTTGGCAGATGTTACATACATTGAAAGCAGAAAATTATTTTTTCTGACTGATGTAACTTAGTCCCGTGGCTAGTACTAAAAAAGAAACTCTAAAAAAAACCTACTGGCATGTGAAAATTCTTATTATGTTCTTAAATTTATCTCTTGTCATGTTTTTACATCAGCTGGCAAACTAGAAGCTGCGTGCAGTATTTTATACATGAGCATGTTTTCCATCCATCCTGGTGAACTCTTTGGATCTACTGAACAACAGGGATGTGTTCAGGATTTGTGCCCTGCACAAAGAGAAGGGAGAAGCTTGTACAGACAGTGCCATGCCAGGAGTGCAAGGAAAGGAAATACGGCCTCTGGACAGGGCTGGCCCCCTCCCCTCCCACATCCTAAACAGAGCCTTAGTGTTTGGACAATATCTAATCCTTAATCTGAAAGGATGTGTGAGGTGTTCAGTTTATTTACCTTGGAGGAATGAAATGCTCAGCTGCACCTATTACAGTCTGAATGTATTTCTTCAGGACAGTCCTCTCTGATTCTTGGTCCTTGGGGCTTCTGAGTTGTTTTTTTTTTCCCAGGTCTGACAGAATTGTAACCAGTTATGTTTGTTTTCTCACCTTCTTGGCTGTCTTTTCAAGTCTTGTACTCCAACTTTTCCTGAAGGTTTTCTAGTTTGTTGCTGCATTGTATGTGAGTGTGGAGTGTGCAATGGAAAACCAGCTGTGAACATGAGGTAGTTTCTGTAGGAAATCTAAACTTGAGACTTGGATTTCTATTTACACCTAAAGTCATCCTTGTGTTATTTGTACTTTTATCTCTGACTTCTTCCTGTGCTCCTACTCTTGCCTGCAGCTCTGCTTCTAACATCTCATGCTGGGATTGGCAATGAGACGCTGTGTTAAGGCAGTTTGATGGCTCCTCTTCATATCCTAATGATTTTTCACTTATTTTTGAGAGTACTCTGACCCATTTATTGCTTTGTTCTTTTTTATATGACATTTATGGACAATGATGGACACTTAAAAGATGGACAACAATTGAAAATTTTCAAATGTCAGCCTGTTTCAAATACTGTTTAACACTTCTAAAGTTCAAGTCACTACTTGGCCTTTTTCTTGCTTCCTCTTTAATGAAGACTGAAACTTTCTTCATTCCATTCCCTTTACAGCAGAAGTGTTTGATGTAGATTAACACTGAATCTACTGTTCAAATTCCCTTCTTCATCCCACAACAGACCATGGATGGGATCAAATGGCATCATTTTGATCAACTAAAATATTTGGAGATAAGCTGTCTGTGAACTGTCTTACGCTTTTGGCATTTCCATGGTAATATATGTGGAGGAGGAGAAAATCTGACTTATACATGTTTTCCCAGTCATGATTTGTCATTATAAGTGAAGATTCTTTTAGGTAATGTAGTCAACACAATTAAAGCTAAAAGGCAAGTCTGGCATAATCCCAGTTTTAGCCTTTCTGAAATATCATTTATGCAGAGTGAGAATACATGAAGTTCTTAATTGTCAGGATTTATAAGACAATACTTCAGTCTGCATTGATATTTCACTGTATACACAAATAGTCGTGTGTAATGCCATAATTTTGTGTGTGTGTAAGAGAGGGCAGAGGTTCTTTCTAGATTTTTTTTGTGGGAAGTCTGAAGATTCTGTGTAATAGCACTGTCTTGTGCTATGGTTTAGATGGCTTTTATCTATCCACCAGAAGTTATTTCAGGATAAATTGACAACATGCGCTGGGTCTTTTTACTCAATCACCTCTGTGTGCAGAGTGCCAGTAGTGTTTTCAGAACAGCACTTACGATAAGGAAAAAGTAGGCATAACTGGGCTGCTGAGGATTTATTGGTAGTCCTCGTTCTGCTGATCAGGAGCTCTGCCAACGCAGTGACTCCACTGCCTGTTCAGTGAACAGGTAGAGCCTCTTCTAGCCAGAGTATTTCTCCTCCTCAGAGATAAAAAGGGTAGAATGAACAGGAGCTGAGACAGCTTGTCACTGCTGAATCTTGTCCTGACAGCTGCCTTAGCAGAATGCATTTGATAAACTGTGATTGACAAAATACTTGAAAACTGCAGCTTAAAACTGAATTTCTGGAGAGTGTGAAAGTAGACAGGATAAAGTAAGAATAGTCTTACGAGCACACAGAGCTGTCATCATGCACGTATCTCTGTTCAAATTTGAAAAAGAGAAAGCTGTAGGGAAACCTAGACTGTCCTAATATAATTATCAAGATCATTACTGAAATTGAGCCTTCGTTTGAAGCTAAGTCCTTATGCAGTATTTTGTGCTTGTTTACTACACAAAATCTAATGTTGTAACTTAATTCATTGGTAGACAAGGGGCAAAACANAAAAAAAAAAAAAAAAACAAAATTGGCTATGCATTGCTCTGAACCTTTGGAGTCCATACATAAACTTTGAAGTTTTCTGGTCCATTCTCATACTAAATAAAGAATTGGCAACAGTGGACTTGCTTTCCCTGACTTTACATTTGTGGTCTGAGAACAATTAGTTTCCCCTTGTTGTAAATTAAGCTCATCATTTCCCAAGAAGAAAACCCTTCTAATGCATCTTGTACATTATTAGAGGCACGCAGAGGGCTCTTTTCTTAGGTGGGTTTTCTGTTCTATTCCAAATCAATATAATCTCCTTAATACCCTATCTAAAATGTTATATGTCGTTCTACAAAACTCTGAAAATTAATTACATCACTCCTGTATAAATATTGGGATGAGTTGCAAAGTACTTGTGTGTCTATTCAGTTGCAAACAGAAGACAGGGGTCAGCACCAGTCCTGCAGGGTGCAGAGTTCTGTGGCAGCGAGCAGAGCACAGACTGTGCTGGTTGTCGTCGTTAGGCTGCACCACCACTTGATGCATTTGTTGGTGTTTGTTCTGTTTTTCATTTGCATTTAAATTCCTGTGAAGGAAAGATAAGACAGAGGTAAACAAATGATACTTACTTGCTCTTCAGTTGAGCTCCTACTGGACATGTGATTTTAGGAGAGAAAACATTGGAGGAGAAGGCCTAGGCATGCTTTGCAAAGCATCATACCTCCATTCATTCTCCAGCAGGCTCCAAAAGACATATCCCTCTGGTTTTAATGAAAACATAAATCAACAGGGAGTAACTAAAAATACGCTTAAAGTTAACAGGAAACTGGGTCAATCACCACATGACTCAGTATTTCTGGCTTAGATAAAATACATTGCAATGTTTTTCACATCGTAAATACCCTTCTGGTACATGCGGAAAGTATTGTCTGTGTTTACTTCCTCCAAAACATTGTCCTTTTTGAGTCAGGGACTGTAATGCTTTCTCTCTAACTGTGCACAGCGTGAAGCTGTGATGTGTTTGGGTGCGGCTGTGTTGTCCAGGGAAGTTTTTCTGCCTCGTCCATGAGCTGCTTTTTGTGCCAAGTGGGCGGTGAGGGCTCCATTCCATCAGGAAGCAGATGAGTGTTTGTTGTCAGCCCATGTTCCGTGCAGAGGGAAGCAGCTGCCATCATGTGTGAGGTAACATATGTTGTTACAGAAAAGACCTGAATTTATCCGGGTTTTTTCTGAGTGTTGGCAGCCTCTTCCTGGACTTTATTGTTCTGTTCATGGGACAAACTTAATTTTGGTGGTTTTTAGAATGAGCTGGAGAAATGTTTTGAAGTGATTGAATTCTCTAGGGCAGTGTAGTGAAGACAAAGATGTTGAAAATTTCCTGAATAATCTCACAATGTGAATGGGTGGGATAGAAAACAGTAGGTGAAATGGATAATTATTGAGGAATTATGATGGGCTTTGAATTGTCTATTAAGATTCAGGAAAAATTATGTTAGTACAACAGTGCACACTGATGGGAAAGCAATATTACAATAATGCAAACAAACCTCTTCTTATAACAAAAAAAGGAACCAGTGGAAAGTTTATTTAAAAGTTTATTTCTTAAAGAAGAAACCAGAAAACATTGTCACTGCCACTGTATAAAAGTGTGGAAGGTCCATAAACATTGAACAATATGTTGAATTCTCATGCTTTCATTTAAAGAATGATGCAGTTGAACTGCAAAGGTAGGAACCGGTGAGATGAGTTGCCCAAAGTATGGTGTAGTTTCCTTATGAAGTATAACTTTAATATTCTTTAGTGTAAAATAACTGGTGACATGACTGGAGCCTCTGCAGTGGTGATTGACATAAAAAATGTGAATAAGGAATGATTGCTCAGTGCCTTGTACCTGTGTGGGAACTATACAGCGTCAAATTAGCAAACGGCAGATCCAAAATGAGCAAAAATCTGGACTTTGTAAATACTCACAATTTACAAGTCTGGTTCAGAGCCAGACTTGAGAAAGTGATGGAAGAAAAATCCAACCAGAGCTGTTGCATAAAATTTTTAGGAAATTGGAGAGGCAAGCTCCTGAGTTACAGAGGATATTCTCAAGTATTACTTTCGTGTATTTATTCTAGTTTTGTACTTTTCCCTGGGCTAGAGAAGTGATAAAATATCTTTGATATGATTTTCTACAGGATGTACTTACATTCTTTATCAAAGAGTACTGAGGATAGCTTTGTTTCAAAGCTATAGGAGATCTCATTATAGAGGCTGAACAGGTATTTGGTAAAGTTTGAGATAGAAATCTTGTTCTTCATATCTTTTTCTCCAGCAAAAACCACAGTGAAACAGTAAGCTTGTCTCCTTGTGAGTTGTGTGTCAGTTCTTAGTTTTTCAAAATTGTTTACAGGCACAGATGACAAATAAGATCTTACCAGCTAAATTACTTGAAAACTGTAATTTGATTTTTTTTTTTCACTAATAGAACTTGCTGTAGAAAGACAAGAGAGATCAGTAAGTAAAAGTAGGTTTAAAGGTGGTTGAGGCTCATCAATTAATTGACTTGCCAAAGCAATTTAAAAACAAACAATAATTCTTAACAGTGAAGAACATAAATGAGTAATGAGGAAGACAGATGCTGAAGTTATTACTTCAAGAGCTTTGTTTTGTTTTGTGAGGCATTGCTATTGCTGGAACACTGATCTCAACCACTTTCTTTGTGTTTTAAGGGGCTTCCTTGGTTTTAAATGAGCAATGAGCTACAGCGTTAGAAGCAGACAGGATGTTGTAGTGCCTATGAAATATTCAGGTAGTTGGAAAAATCAAGAGCAGCTAACTAGTTTTTCCCTAATTTTACAAAAGAAGCAGGAAATTAGTATGGTCAGATAATTTTTGCTGCTTGACTTATCCTGTCTTTATGCTTTCAAGCTGAAAAACGGGTATCCCACAATAACGAGAAAAATTATTTTTATGGAATTACTTCTAGGGTTTAAACTGGTTTTACCCTTGTCCATAAAGTTTTTATTTGTGGAGTTTTGTGTGCTGCCAAAAGTGAGGAGAAAAAGCAATGGGTGCCTTAATTGAAGAGTTGATTAGTACAGTGCATGTGGTCTCCTCTAGATTTTAAACTTTGTACCTGACAGCTTCTGTTGTAAAATTTCATTCTTTTGAATCTTGTCACCATATTTATGTAAGGATACCAGGTTCAGCGATTAATTTTTTTTTTTAACAGTTAGATTTGAAAAATCATTTTGTAGAAGAGTTACTGGTCTTTCCAGGTGTTAAGTTTTTGATCTAAAACCAGTCATTGGCACAGAGGCTAACCTGAGGGTAAAGTGTTATTTGTGAGAGGTTTGCATGGAGAAGGTATTAAAGAAAGAGAAAACAACTGTAGAGAACCTTCGATTGCTGTTGGAAGCTTTTCTTAGTTTTTAATAAATTATTCCCATGAGAATTGTGACTTACATCTCCATAATTATTAAATCATGACTTGTAGCTGAGTCACTGAGTATGGGGCTGACTCATTGACTATGGGGCTACTAAACCATTCCTAGCAGCGTGAAGTAATAGTTGTTGAATTGACCTTTACTTCAAAAGGCAAAGTAAAACCAGAAGAAAAAAATGTAGGGAAGTTTCAATTCGAGTTTTACTTTTTGTTTGAGTCAATGACCATGTTGAATTAAGAGGCATTGAATATTTTAGATGCTAGGGCTTGGCTGTTCAGGGGAATTTGAGAAGATTTATCAAAATTACCAGATATGTGGTGGCATGATCTTAATGTGTTATTGTGGAATTGATTGACACTCCTGTGTAGACATAATCATTTGGACTTAATAAGGCTGTATTTAATTCTTTTGGGAGATGAGACTAATAGAAATCATTTAATTTGATTTAAATACAGCTACTTGAAATTTAGGTTCAGTTAACTTTGACTTCATAGTTATAACAGACTTCTACACAGAGAAAGAGACACATCTCTGTACTCTGAGTGCTGATCTGAATTATGCATGTTCCTATGATTGTTATGGTAGAAAGGTATCCTAATGCTTTTAGTACTCTATAGGAAACGAAAACAAAAAATGTAAGTATTTTTCATTTTAAGTTCAGCGTTGTTGTCTCTAATGTAGCTAAATACTTGCTTTATTCTCTAGAAAAGGTATGGATACTGCCCTCGGAAAAGCCAGCTCCAGGTGCAGTAGATCTGTTGCTGGTCATACTGGTAATATTTAGGAAGTTTTAAATTACAATGCAAGTCAAAAATTCTTCTGGCTCCCATTTTATAACCTTTCCTTTAGGCTGAGGAAGGCAAAATGGTGTATTTGCTGTGGAGTTCACTGAACTAAAATACACTTTCAGATGTACTTGAACTGCATTGGAGCATTTCCCTTCGTAGTGTTTGTCAATTCTGCATGAATGTTTGGTGGTGTGTTAACATTTTATTTTGTGGAAGTATACTCTTAAATATGTCTTGTGGGTGTTTTGCATTGTAGAATAATTGTGCTCGAGAGCTGCCAGTACGCTGTGAAGGTAAAGGTTTCTAAGCCTAATTGACTTGTTGAATGTGCTTCAGAGGAGAGAAAACCGAACACAACTTTTACAAAAGATCAAACAAAACATTGGATGTAAAACGTGCAATAGAACATAATAGAGTAACACAGCAGAGAGTAATTCTGTCAAGACAATATGGGAAAAGAAAAATTGTGTGGCCTTTTTGTTGCAGAACAGTTCTTATTCCCATACCTTTGTGCATGACTTGTATTACTGAGTTATTTTTCTAACTGGAGGGGGTGTGCTGCACTTGTTACATCTGCCCAGCAGGCGTGGTCTGTTAGGGTAGAATGTGATGGGGGAAAAAACCCTGTTTTTTGAGGACAAAGTAGAGCATTGACCTGCCTGGTACTGAGAGAGTGTTCTGCCAGTTGCAATGGGTTTTGTCCCATTCCTCAAAAACCATAATGACCAGCAATAATCATTGAGCAGATAGCAGGGAAAATATACTGAGATACCAACAGAGGAGAAGCTTCTGCTTGCAGGAAGTGGTCAGTAGAGAGGAAATCAGAGACATTTGGGACAGGTCTGAGCCACACAGGTGTGACAGGAAAGGAGTGAGTGTTTATTACTGGATGTTTTTGTGTAAATATAGGGAGGGAGGGAAAGCAGCTTGAGAAATTCTGGGTATTTATTTGTAAAGGGTTTTTTTCAAGGTTTCTGAAGTGCTACTATATGAAAATAAACCACCTTTTTATTGTATATTACTAGTAAAAATTGGGTTATGCCACTTTGATAAATAGAAGAGGAAAAATGAGAACAGAGCTTAGGAGGATATTTAGGCTCTGGTCATATTTAATGTTCTACAGTTATTTTCTAGATCAATGTTGACTGAGAGGTAGAAGACTTACAGGTGGAGGAAGCAACTCTTGTAAAATGTAAGGAAATTTTCATACGTACAAAATCCCCCGAACAACCCAACCATAAACAATGTGCTGTCATCTTAAAGGGTGGAGCACAGCTTATGTGATTGGTTGCCAAGATTTTAGTGATGCCTGTTGGAAAATGCTAAACAGCAAAATGCCAGAATACCTGTGAACGAATAAGATTGGGAATGTATAGTGCATAGCAGGAAGCATCCATTTGAACTATGAAGGGGAGAATTTCAAAGGAAGAAAACAACTGGGAATGAGGGAAGGGAGAAAGAGGAGAGAGGAGCGATGCTTGTTCCTGTGTAGTTGATGGTTGTCAGTAGTAGCTGGGACAGCTCAGAAGAGGAACTCGAGCTAAGAACAGGGTATTTGTGGTCAGCCTCTTTCCCAGGACAAAGACACGTCCTGTGGGGCCCAGGCGTGCTCCGCGCTGGGATCCCGAGGAGCGCAGCCTCTGGCTGCTGGTGTCCTGAGGTGCCTCCCGATCGTGGGGGGAATGGATCTCCTCAGAGTGGCAGGATCCCCGGGAGACTGTTGGGCTGCGAGGGGAATTAGAGAAATATTTAAAATATGCAGAAGGCAAGGAATCTCTCTGTAGTCCTCACGGGTCAGGAATTGCAGTGCCTGTTTTCTCAGTTCTCCAAAGGTGCTGCCAGGATTTGTACTGGTATCTAAAATCACCTGTATCGGCACTGGTTTTTAGCTTAAAGTGGGGCTTGAGACAGCAAGCCAAAAACTGCTACTTGCTCATCTTTGCAAGGCAAGGACAGAAAGCAGGTTTCTTTCTCCCTGCCAGTTGCTGTGAGAGGGGCTGTATTTTAGGGCAATGTATAGGAGGAGCACAGGAAATTCACACAGGTTCCACCTTTCCAGATATAACTGCACTGTCTGGTAGGGACTAAAATTAACTTAATGTTTTAAAGATTTACTTACAAAAGATTCCTTTTTTCTAATTTTTGGTAAGGCCAAAGATTGTAGGTCATAGTCTGCTCTTTCCTGTCTGATAATTGCGAAATCCATTACCATCCCTTCGAGATGTTTTTTTATAAAAGGCTGTACTAAATCTGAATAAAAGCCTAATAAGTAGATTAGTTAGAACAATAGTCCTCCTGAGGATGGTTGATTCCAAGTGTAGCTGCTAGAGATAACCCTAAATGCAATTAGGTTTAACTCCCTGTGAGTGTCAAAGGAAGGTAATACCCACGGAGACTTCCCTTCAGATGACACTATTTTAAAGTGTCTTAACATTTAAATATTCTTTCCTTTGGGCACTGGTGACAAACTTTTTTTTTCTTTTCTTTTCTTTTTTTTTCCCCCCCCCCTTTTTTTTTTTTTTTCCCCCCCCCCCTTTTTTTTTTTTTTTCCCCCCCCCCCTTTTTTTTTTTTTTTCCCCCCCCCCCTTTTTTTTTTTTTTTCCCCCCCCCCCTTTTTTTTTTTTTTTCTTTTTTTTAATTCTTGGAGAAACAGAGCTTGGACACTTGAGCTTTAGCCATTAGTTTTAGGTGCTTCCCATAAAAAGAGGCATGGTTCAGTTTCTTTGGGGGAAGTTTGTTGTCCTCATCTGAGTCCTTTATAAGGATCAAATATCCCAAGGGGGCCACAGACAGGTGGAAGAGATAATAGCAGATTCAGTAACCTACACAAGCTTAAAGGGTAATGTGATAAAATGTCAATAGATGAACTGTGGATGGATTAATTCTGTTTTTCCTCATAAAAGAGAAATGAAAGCTAAAGCTTGTATTAAAAAAGAAAGGGAGACAGGAAAGATTCCAAAACTTTGCATATTATAGGATGCGGTATAACAGAAATAGTGTAATTGCAAACTACTAAAATGGTTTAATTTTGCTGTAAGTACTGCAGAACAATTGCACTGTATTTAAGAGTTTGGTTCCATTTTCACATAGAAAAAGAAAAGGAAAAAAAGCTTAGTGAAACAATTCCATGACTTCCTCTTTGATATATGCCTGCATATGCATTTGTTTATTTATATTTAATTTCTCCTATTTTTAAAATATGAAAATAATATCAACTTTCAGTATTTTGTTATGGGGAAAATTGCTGGTAATACCAAAACAAGAAATTTGCAATATATATTTTTTTTCTTTTATTTACCAGCATTTTTACATTGATATCCACTGTGCTCGGCCCTTCACATTTCTTTGCTTCACTTGTATGTTGTTCTTTGAATTCTCTTTCTTGATAACTGAAGTGTTCCTGAAAATCTTTTCTCTCCTTTGTTTTTAAATCAAAAGTCTCTATCATCAAAATAAAGCTGAGCTAATTAGATGTGAGCCAAAGTACCCAAAAATGTCTTCTAGTCGTATCTTATCAAGATTTAACTTTGTGTGTGGCAAGGAGACATTGAGCCATTTTAGTAAATTCTACCTGGTTTTTATTGTTTGTAACTTGTCCTTTGAAATTCCTTTCCCCCAAAGGCAGAGATGTAAGACTCAGTTGCTGTCATTCTTTCACATTATTCCACTTGAAGCAAAGTATTTTTGCTCCTAACAAATAGCTAATTTATTGTCATGCATGCAAAGTGGTTTATTTTCTATTGTCTTGGTCAGCCCTTTTATTATTTGTGTCAATGTGTTGCCTTTTTTCTTTGCATATAATAAATTGCTGTGTTTACAGAACACATTTTCACTGTTGGTTTTGAGTGTTGGCTGAAAGATTAAATTATTATCTTATAAATATTATGAAGGATTTGAACCTGAGATGCACCAATAAAAATTATTTTCCAGTGAAAACTTAGAGAAAAACAAGAGTCAGAGTGACCATACATTAATTATTTGGCCTCTTGTCTTGCTAGTTTTGCTAGACAAATCATGTAAATAAATAAAAATAGGTTTTATGCTTCCTGTTTCCTACATCTGAAAATTCTCCTGATGTTATTATGAAATTCAATAATAATTTTCAATTGATTTTGAGCTTTTCAAATGGAAGAGCACTCCCTGATTATGTCAAGTTTTCAAAATCCAGGATTACTTTAGTTCTTCTTAGTCTGAAAGAGGGATGATTCAAAACTAAAGGAGTTTTTTTATATGTATATGTTAAAATCTGTTTTCCTAAAGCTAAAGAGTTTTTTGAGGCAAAAAAGAAAAAAGAATTCTCCTTGCAGCAGTGGAGTTTCACTGGTTCCTGTCTTGTTGAGATGCAGCAGAATCAGCCTGAGTATGCTGAGTCAATGCCAAAGTCATAATGCTGCTGCAATAAACATGGAGGAAGTGATTTATTACAGCTGAAAGTGTCCATTTTCCAAATGTATCTTAGGAGTCTGTTTTTATATTAAAAAAACATCTTTTACAAGGCTGTAATGATATGTATTTGGCTCTAGGGGGAATGGCTAATACACTGGAAATAAGTTAGTATGAACTTAAACCCCTCCTGTACAGCCTGTATGGAAAGTCTGCTGGCCTTTGGGTTAAATTCTACCCAAAGAGAGGTTTTAGAGAGATTTTTATTCACTCAGGCCTTTTGTGGTTAATGATGCTGACAGTGGGTATATGGACTTCCTGCCAAGCAAGATTGCACCAAACTACTGCTATTCAATATGGCTTTTCATGTCACTGATAACAAGATAAAAGAATTCCTAGTCTCTAGATAATAATGTGCAATGTATTTTACTTACTATTGAGGAATGCTTTGGGTGGGAGGAGGTGAAACATTCTGTTGGCTGTACTGCACCAAAGGTGAATGGGATGGAAGAAAAAGAGAAGAGCCATCTCTAAAATGTTATTTGTTTTATTTCATTTAGATTTTCACACACACCTTTCTGAGAAATTGAAAGACAGACAGACAAGCTGGCAGCAGCTGGCTGAGACAAAGAACTCTCTCATACGTAAGGTTTTTATTTTGCTTAAACTGTATTCCTTGTAAACTTAGAACCAAGTTTAGAATTTGTGTGTTGTGCAATGCTTAATCTTGTTCTGTGTATGTTCTGTTTATTATGTGTTGTGGGATGTTGGTTGTTTTTTTTCTTCCTGGGTATTTATGTTCTGTTAAATAAACCTGATCTCTACTACTTCTTCCTATCTCATTGTGGAGTATTACCTTCCTGGTTGGATTGAACTAATTTAGGGGTGGGGTTTTCACTGGGAGACTCGGCTGGGTGGTGAAGGAGCTGTTTTCCCTGAGCTGATCTTGCTTCATGGAGTGGGGCGTGTTCCATGGGAGGAGGAGAGCTAAGACATGGAAAAGATGCCAGATCTGGGTACACACATAATTTTAAAACAAAATGGTACCTGTAGCTGTATTTTCACACAAGCAATTGCAAATGTTGTATTCCATTGGTAAAGGTTTGCATGGGACACACATTTCTTCAGAGATTCCTAAATCAGGCTTTCAAGTGAAAGATTTAGTGATGACTGTTCATCTTCAGTCTTGATTTCAATTTCTTTTAATCTAAGATTTTGAGATTCAGGCAGTCACACTGAAGTTCTTTATCTTAGGGGCTTGCAAAACAATCAGGGAGTTGTGTTGGGTTTTGTGGGGAATCGTGTCATTGCTAGACAGGGGTTTTTGGAGTACCACTGCTCCCCACACACATACACACTTTTTCTTCCCTGAGAGCAAAACTCCTTTGGGAGGAAGAGGATGTTTGGGAAAAAAGCCTGCAATGTACTTTTTTAGCAAAATTAAAAATTGCCAGGCTGTAGTAATATAAATCAAAAAGACATCTCAAGGAGTTTTAATACAAAGATAAAGAGTCAGTGACATCTTCCTCTTGATATTTCTTGAAATCAAAGTTTATTTTCATTCACTGGATATGTACACTTATCCTAACTAGAGTATCAGCATGTGCCCTTACTCAATTAGCAAGGGCTGTTTTTAATAAAGTCTTTTGTCCTCAAGTTGGTAAATTTTACCTTGTATTTGATTGCCTAATGAGATGAAGGATGTATTTTGTTATTTCATTCTTTTCTTCCATTGCACCTCCGACCTAGTACATACACGAAGACACCTTTCTGTTTGGGCGTTTTTTTAAGCACTCAGGTAAATGCTTTCCCAGGGGAGGGCCCTAACCAGGAATAATACTCTGCTTGCTTAATATTTAAATGAGACCTAAACCAGGGTTTTCTCATCACCCTCATTTTCTAATATACTTCTTTCCATAACTGCTCGATTATTGGTAAAAACTAGTAAATGGCATTATTCTTTGAATCTCAAACAGTGTCTGAGCAAATACTGGAACAGTCTTAAATCAAATGCTGGAAAGTACTGAGCATCTGTGACCATTTCCTAGTTAATGCAGCCCACGAGTGTTCCGTGTGTTTTCAGACTGGAGATAAGGACTGTTTGTTGTGTTTCCACGCTTCTTAGAAGAGTGGGAGCCAGAGCTTTTGGTAGAGTAATTAAATTTCCATAGTGCTGATGTATAATGCTAAAAACTGCCCAAGGTGGTGTGTGTGGTTTTAAATAAAGATGAAATTAATAAAGAACAGAAATGATCCTGTACATATCTCTGCATTTCTGAAGCATTCATGATTATTGGTGTTGCAGGAGGATTTTGGCACAGGTGAAATGAGTGGGTTATGCTATTTAGGCTGTACTAAATCTCAAAGAATAATACTTGAATGCATTTTCCAGGATCACAGAAAGGTTTTGCCTAACAAATTGCATCCAACTGAACAATGTCTTTCCTCATTTTAAGCTTTGAGGCTTTTCATCAAATATTGTTTCTCTTTGGTTTACTTCTTTTTCACTTGCAACCTGATACTCTTCCCAGGTCAAATTAGATTGATATATTGCTTTCAGGTTTTGTACTGTGTTTGTTCAGGGCTCTAGAAATCAGGAAGAATGTGAGAATGTATTAATAACTACATCACAACTCAAAAGTACTTGATAGCATTAATCCTTGCAACTGGCTTGGTTTAGCATGCATCTAAGAAAATGATTGAACTGAGACAAGCAATAGAGAAACTTAGTACTTTTTATGACTTTTATGAGTCTAATTTCTTGGACATGCTAAATCTGAGTTGTGAAATAGTTCATTGAATGGTCTAAATGTGGTAAGAAAGGTGCAGTGAGCGAATTGACCCAGATGTGCTGACTGGCCTTGGTATCAGCCACATCTTTTATGTTAATAATTGGAGGGAATTGACCAAAAGCAAGCTTTATCTCTGCTCCTTTTAAACAGTGCCATAGGATTTTTTACATCAATCTGGATGCTGCCAGAACCAGACAGATGGCACTAACCTTGGTTTAAAGCCTCAGCTGGCTGAGAGTGCATCCAAATAGTGTTGCAAAGCTTTCAGTGTGCATGTTGTGTCAACAGAAGAGGACTCTTTGTATCACCATAAGTAGAGCCCTCAGACTTTGCATTTCAAAGGTACCCAGTTCTCATGTGTGCTCATCTAGAGCATGGCTTGCTTTGCTGTGCTCTAATAAAAGGATAGGTTTCTTGATCTGCTCAGCCTTTGTTTTGCTAAGGACAAAGACGCCACTGGTGCAGCCAGAAAAAAAGGAGGTGAAGTGCTGGACTTGGCTGTTAGAGTGGTCAGTAGCTCAGGAATACAGGCAGAAGGATTGTTGTCCAATCCATGTTCAGACTCTGGAAGGAAAGAGAATAAACATGTCTTACAGAAAAAAATATCTCCCCTCGCTAGTATTTGGAGTAGTCCTAAATCTCACCATTTCTGAATACTCCTTTTCTGGAAGAAGAATTCGTAGTAGATTTTAAAAACTACAACAAACAGCTCCCCTTCTTCCCCCAACCCGCAAATACCTGAAATCTATGTCATAATAAGAATTTAGAATTAAAGGCAAAATCCAACAAACAAAATAACCAGACCACCCTTGGATTGTTTTCAGAGTTGTAAAATAATGTAAGAAAAGTTCAACGATTTATCAAAATAATGAATGCTTTTTAAGCATTCCAGAAGTATGATGTTGAGTAATATATACATTTTAAAAAATGTAAAAGTGTACTGCTTAGGGTATGATTTGAATAGGACACTGAGAGATCTCATTAAATGGCAAAGGCAAAAGGATCAGCTCCTGCTATAGTGTGGGCAAGCCAACCTGAACTGGAGCACAGTAGAAAACTTGACAGAGAGGGGGAAAGGATTGAGTCAATCAAACCACATTGCAGTGCACTAACAGGGGATTTTTAGGTTCAAATTCTAGTGGACATTGTTTCAAAACTACATGAGCAACAACTGAGTTTCTCAGGGGATTTTAGTGGTGATTTCTTTAGGCAGCCAGGTCCAGGTCGTGCAATTACTCTTCATGCAGTTGTTTTGTTAAGAAACTGTCAGCCAGAGAATGGAAACCACACAACCAAAAGTGTGTGATAAAATAAAATAGTGAGAATGTAGGAAATTCTGAGGGAGAAGTAAAACTCTCTTGCATGGTGGGTCCTAGAAGAAAAGAAGCTGACAGTTCTAGCAGGTGCCTCTGCTAGGAGCAGTGTTGCAGAATTTGTCTGAACAGCACCAGTAGTGGAAATAAAGGATTTGAAATTTGCCTAAGAAACAAAAGAGGTTGTGTGATGAAAAGCTGAGCTGCTGGTAAAATACTCGATCACCTCAGATTGATACAAATCGATCTCCTGTGTAATGCACCATGTCCTAAAAACTGGAAGCCAGGAACAGAAGACATTTTATTTTAAGGAGTTCTGTGACAGCTTAGAAAAAATAGCTTTTCCACTTTTTGCATGAAGCTTCTACCTTAAAGATACTGATGAAATAGGTGACAATTTTTAACACAAGCAGTGACAAAATAAACACCATCTGCTAGTGTTGGCTTATTCCATAGTCTTCTCATGCTGGGTGATTTTATTTCACCTTTTTTCAGAAATAGTTAATGACACATCTGCTGTGTGGTGGAGGTGCATTTTCAGTGATTAAATGTGGACACAGGATTAGAGAAAACAGTAACAAAACTTCTTCAGGAAACTGAAGAAAATATTACTGCCATAAGGAACTAACAAACTAGCTGTGTTGATGACTTTTATTTTTTTATTTTGACCTGGTTTATTGTTGGATGAAAAATTTCAAACAATATTTGTTCTTTCAAAATACATGTTTATCATGGAAAACTTCTCATTTAGCCTTTATTTTACTAAATCAAAAACCTTGCCACTCTGACGTTTGTAGTCCCCCAAGCAAGCCTGGTTTTGTAGCACATCTGTGAGTCTGGGATGTGGGGTCAGAGCAGGTTTGGGTGTCCTGAGGGATCAGGGTCAGATTTGTTTACATAGGAGAAGGTATTTAAGGGAGCATAATATACAGAGGGACCTGGAGAACAAAATAATGAGGTTTCTCTCAAGGTCCAGTTGAATACTGACAGTACAGAACTGTACAGACGTGCAGAGTTGGTTACTGGTGTAGGATATGTCTTCACCCTGTAAAGCTCCACGAATCCATCTCCCTCCCAGGCACCACTGCAGGGCAGTGTCGCTGTCTGGAGTCCCTGGCTTATGCAGACAAAGTTGTAATTCCTGATGTTTTGTGTCAGGCTGTGCTTTCTTCCCTGAGGCAGAGCTCCGTAGTCCTGTGGGTTTGAAGATCCCTGTGGTGTGTCCCTGAAGAGCAGTCTCTTCCCATCACCCCAGGATGTCCCAGCTTTCCCTTCTCAGTCAGCAAGCAGAAGTCTTTGTGATGGGAATTCCAATTTAGCACTTTGCTGCAGAGGCATTAGCATAATGATCCACAAAAAATCCAAGCAATTAGGCTGCTAAACCTGTGTTTACCGTGCCAAATCATAAGTCCCTATGCTGTTACCAGTATGAGTAGATTTTAATAAATCCAAAAAACTAAATGTCTGCACCTCCATATGGATGGGTGGATATTTAATTTAAATATTTAATATTTAATTTTAAGACTGAGATCGAAATTAAAGCCATTGAAACCCTAGGAAAAAACCCACATTTGGCTACTTTGTTCTCTGGTAGGTGAAAAACCAGGATGGAGTGCAAGAGACATTAATTTAGACTCTCTCTAAAATTTTCAAGTAAAACAAATTCATTGTCTTCCCTTTCTGCCACCAAGGTCTGTTTAATGCTATGAATCCTTGTCCTCATTTTATGGTTTCACAAAACCACAAAAACTAAGTTATGTAAGTAAAGCTGGATACAGTCCAAGAGCAAAATTACATCTGGAAACAACCCCAACATGCTATAAATATTTTTGAAAGGAATTGCTGTTTCTTTTTGTTGCATTGGTTTTTGTTTTGTTAAGCCTTGCATGAGCTCCTGATGAACACTGGCTAAGGAAATATTGATAGAAATATATGTGAGGGTAAACAGCTCTACCTGTAGTTATTTTAATACTTTTGCTCAAATTTCATTCAATTTATTATTTTAATAATGAATGTGTAGCAGTGCCTGTGAAGTAATATGTCATTAATGTTAATTGTTCTGATAGAAGAAAAAGAGAGCAATCTGACTCTTGATTTTTTGTCTTTACAGACTGCATAGTAATTAAAAATTGGAATGAGAATTCATGCAAGTTGCTCTAAATCTGTACTGAGTGCCTTCAATAGTGAATATTTGAAGTCATCCCATGTTCCTTAGCAGTGATAAACAGATTTACATAAGTTAAATACTTATATTAAAAACTTTTTGACTTGACCTCATCTGTGTAAACATTTCATTTACGAATTATCAAACCTCTTTGAAAGACAGCCTTATGTATGTGTATTATCATTTATGTTAATCGGAAACATTTTTCAAGCTGCTGTGCATGAAGTGAGGGTGAAAAATCCCTTGCTTATTCATACCCATATGTATGCTGTGAAACTTGAATAAGGAGGGAGACAAAAAGGACTGATTTAAAAAATAAATTATATACATATTTTGTTATGCTCATGCCATGTTTCCATAGTTTAGGTGTGCTTAAATCCAATGGTAGGGGTAAAACTGTGGTGAGTCAGAGCAGAGCTTTTTTGATCAATGTCCGTCGCTTGCTTTTATAAAAACTCTTTTGTTTGTATTAAGAACTGAAAATGAAGGTGTTTTACTCCAAGCTGGATTTGCATCTGTGGCAAAACTTCTTATAGTCTCTAACAGATTACATATTACAGTGTTTTTATTATGAGGAAGCAATGAGGAAATGGTGACCATACATGATTTTAACCTGTTTCTTGCAAACCCTTCTGCTTCATAAAGAATTTTACTTTGATGATGCATAACTGCACTCAGAAGTTGTCAGTGGAGGCCAAGCATTTTGACAGAAATGTAGTGGATGATTGTATCTGAAGATTGAAATCTGTCTGGGATAATAAGCAGAGGTGAAAAGCTGACTCACAGAGGCCATGTCTTGATATCCATGTCCATACTGGCATAAGTGAGTTCAGTATTTTCAACCAACTTCAAAGTATTTCTCCTGTTGTTCAGACTTACAGACACAGCTCATAAAAGGTTCTCATGCTTCTTCAAAAGTTACATCCTTAAACAACATCGTTAGGAGTTAGTATTAGATCCTGTGTCATTGTTTAGATTTAGTGATGGTTCAGCGTGAATGTGCTTCACAGACAGGCTTTTCTGTGGTGCATATGCTCAGAATCTGCCCAGACTTGATTGTACTTGGTTCCTTTTTTTATTTAGAATGAAAGCTTTGCTTTCTCACTGAGAGTCTGGGGTGGGGAAATACTGCGCCTCAAATCCCACATGGCCTGAACTACCTGGTCCCAATTAATGAAAATATTGAATGTGGTGTTAATGCCAGGAGGGCCCTGAAAGGATTTACTGAAAATTACTGACATAATCCTTTTTTAAAATAAAGCATGATTTTTATATGATTAAATAGCATGTGGAAGGGGGAAATTGAGTGCATTTTGGAAAAGTAGATGATCTGCAATGAGGGAAAAAAAAATCAGGTGCCTTGTTTCTCATTACAAACCAGAAATCTTCATTTCTTACCTATCCACCCTGTAAAATCTTCAGCCTTTGAGCACTGTAGAATATTCATTTTTAGGGGAAAACTCTGCTACTGCCCTCCCTTCTCTTTCCAAAGGATAGTTGGTCACTCTTAGGATTAGTTGGAGATGTTGCCCCTGAGTTTGGATTCTGAATTTGATTTTGTGTATCCTGTGATGAGGTCATCATTTAGGTGAGCATCTATGGGTTCTTTTTTTTGATAGTAAAAACAGCTTGTGCACCCTCCCTGACAGCTTCTTACACAGCAGCAGCCGTGCTGAGAATTTATCAAGCGCCTGCTTTAGTCTCTAGAATTGGCATATTCAGACTAATAAAAGGCATCTCTTCTTTTAGTCACCGTCAGTCCTATTCTCATAGAAAGCCTTATCAAAATAACAGCTCTGCACTTGCAGTCAAACTTCTTGTTGTCTTGTACTCGTGGCAGTAAGGATTGAGTCCTTCCCTTTTGGATCTGACTCAGGACTGGCTTCACTCTAGGCTGGTTTCTGAACATTGTGTGATTAAAATTTTGTAAAAAACATGTGAGCTCCATGTCTTACAGGCAGATATCAGCATTTTTACGGCTTAAATTTAGACTGTTTGTATCAGCAGTCTCTTGAATACAGGAAGAAATTAAGACTAAAGAAGAAAATCAAGGCCATAGTGCCATGACTGTGCAGTACTGCTGCGTGTAATAAAGGCTCTAAGATGCAGATTCTGCAGAGGTAGAATTCAGATAAACATGTTTTGGCTAGATTCAGGAATAAGATAGATAAGGATAGATTTAGATAAGGAAGATAGATAGGATTGATGTGTTTTGTATTGATTTCCTAATTTTCTAAGTCACCTGTGCGATGTGCGTTATTGGCATTCCATTTCAGGTGACTCGGAGGTGGCCGAGTCCGTGGTGTGAGGAGGCAATGTCATGTCAGGCGTGTGTAGTTCTCAGAGTGGTTAATACAATACTGCTGCTTAGGTAATGAAGCAGTCATAATGTGAAAAGCATGGCAGATGTTAACAATTACTAAAAATGTAAATGATATTTGCCTCCCTCTACCGTGCTCTTTCAGATTTCTCCTAAATCTGTGGTGATAGAAGAAATCAAATTGTCTTGAAGTTAAATGTGAAATAAGGGGAAAGGATAGAAATCTCTCTCAGGTGTGGGTACACAGATACATTAAATACTTATGGAGATCCGTGTAGACAGAACTTGAAATCACTAAAAATCTGAGCACTTGAGCTGCTTCATATGAATCAAGAAATGTTATATAAAAACAGCTGCTGCTGTTACAGAATCTTTCTAGCTCTGTTTTCCTCATCAAATTAATATAGAAAAATGTGGTTCTGTATGCTGAATATGTGCACGTAGTTGAATTCCTTGTTCTGCTTTTAATTAATTTAAATGAAGTTCTAAATTTGGTTCCCTGTCCAGGTTTATGCTTATGACCATTGTTTTACATGACAATCAAATTACCATTTAGAAATTCCTTTTCCTTCATTGTTCTCAATATAGAAATACCTGCTTTAATTCTTCTTTAACTCTTTGGTTTTTTCTAACCTGAACGTGGTGTTCAGCTGTGCTGTGGGAGCCTGTGCTGAGAGAAACCCTTCTTACCTTATATGCTTAGAGGAGAGAAACACAGGCACCACTCTTGAAGTGGTTTCACTTAATAGTGACAGAGGAACTTATTTTAGTTGGAGGGCAATGTGTAATAGAATTTCAGTTTTGTTTTTCAGATACATATACAATGAGTTCAATTCTTGTGTCATTTCTGATAGAAGAACGTACAGAATGTAAATTTCTGAATTCCCAGAAAGACTTAAACTTTGAACCTAATCTCTGTCAGCTTTTTCTCTTTACTCCATAGTAACTGCATGTCTCCTTTTCCTCTGTATCTTGTATGTGGCAATTATTACTGTCTGAGACATAAGGTAATTAAGTTGAATTTCATATTGAGGGATATGGGCTAAAAATAAATAAACAATCCGATTTCATAATTTGCTTCTTGATAAGCTCCAGCTATCAAAAGTCGGGGTTGTTTTCTGTTTCACCTTGCATTTTTCAACTCCCCTGGGCCATCTCCTGGCTGGGTGCTCTGTGGCAGAGCTCAGCTGCTGCTCCTGTGCAGGCAGTGTCTCCCAGGCGCAGGTTTGTGAGCGTCAGCAAACGCCCGGCTGCGGTTCAGTGCGCGGGTAATTCTCAGTCATTAATTTGTTGAAGCAGTGTTTGAACCTATCAGCTTAAACGTAAATCACTTCTCAGGCGTGAGGCACCAGAAGGTGCAATTAAAGAGGCAGTAAAATTAGATTGGGTTTAAACTGTTGCTTTTTCATAACTGAAGGATGCAAACACAAAGTTTTTCTTCTATTATGGGAAAAGGCTACATGTCCAGAAATACACTGAAGTGTGTTATGCTGAGTGTGGTTCCTAAAGAGAGCAAAGGAGCTGAGAACGATAGTTTTTTCAAGCTCTTAACATTTCTGATGTATTCTTTCAGTTCCTTGATGAATATTTTGAAAATGTAGAATTAAAATAAGTTAGGCTCTTTAACACGTGCTTTGTTGAAGGTTGGATAGGAATAAACTCTGCTAGCTAAAAACCAGCATCAATGTGGTATCCAAAAGGCTACAAGCAGCCTGACATGAATAATAAATTCCATTAATGAAAAGTGAAGTTGTGATTTTAGTGAATTTGCATTGTTAGGTATGAGATGTGTGTGTCCTTCATGAATTGTCTGTGCCCACCTCACCAAACCCACTGCCTTTTCAGTGCTTTTCATTGCTCAGCATGGTTCATCTGGTCAAGGGTTGGTGTAGGGTGAGGAGATGTTGGGTGTTCCCAAATGCCCATGGAAGAGGAGGCAAAGGGCACTGAACCCTGTCTGCAGAGTAAGTTCTGCTTTGCTGAGTGACCATGCCGAGAGCCACAGTAGGAGAGTGATCTGTGATCACCATGCACAACATGCACGAGATACAAACTGAGTGCTAAATGCACTCCAGCAGCTGTTTCAGTGTAATTCCTTCTTCAATAAACTGAAGAATTTGTTGAAAAGGAGTCAGCATACACTTTGTATTGGATTCTAATCAGCCAGTTAAGGCACTCAGCAATTAATACTCTAGAGCTGAAAATTATTCCAAAGTGAACAGAACTGTGTTGAGAGAAAACAGTTTCTATATTGATTGAAAGAGTACTGAAGGGGT
>VYXC01007476.1:268983-364967 GCA_013397175.1 Platysteira castanea | reverse complement strand
GAATATAATATATATGGTTCTCTTAGTTCAGTGCACAAGCAAAGCACATAAACCATTCTCCTGGATGCTTTTAAGGACAGCATCTGCCCTTCCTGGATAGTGCTGGCTAAAGTAGCTTTATCTACACTGGTTTTTGGTGTTCCAGAAGCCCTGGAAGCGTAGGATATTTGATCCTCACGAGGCTTAACTACCTGTCAGATCTTAAGTTAATCCAAGGTGGTTTTTTCCTGCAGCTGGGTCAGGATATGGGTTTTTTTGACAGAATTTTTTCTTGGTTTTGGATTTCTGCTGTTATTTTTTTTATTTTTTTATGTTCCACTGCAGTGTTCATACACTCCATTGTTTTCTTGACTGTGTACTGTACTTTGAGCTTTCAAATATCCTCAGCAGTGATTTTTTTTTTCTAGAATGTTGCTATTTTTAATATTCCTATGACATTGCATGAGTTGGCTTTTGACAGGTTAATATGTTTGGTATATCTATAACTTTAATCATCTTTCTTCCAAATTTGTCTGTACTTAAACATCTGTAACCCTGGAGTTCCATAGCTTGGTGAAGTTGTTCAATCTCACTTTTAATTTTCATGATGTGTTATAAATTTTACCTGGCAAGCAATAGCAGGAGGGAGTACTTCAGGCAGCAGTGCACCTGCTGATCTGTGTTGGTGTAAGTGGCACATATTTCAGTCAAGTGATGTGACAAATTACTATTGCTTCATTTCTTTCTAAAGAAAAAAAATCTGACCTCAAAGAAATGTCAGTATTACAATTTAAAATTTCTTATAAATGTAACACGTCATTTTGAGAAAATGCAAGATTTGCATTTAGATTCCAATAGAAAATTGAAGCCAGAATATTAGTTAATGCACAAGAGTTGCTAAAAACATCGTAAATGGAGAAGGCAGAGCCTTTATTTTTAAGTCACACTTTTCAAAGCTATTTTATTCTGTGAAAATGGCAACTATTTATTTTATATATGCTCATATTCATATACGTGTACATTTCCCTTCCTTACCCTCCATGTCACACACAGATTGGGACAGTCAGGACTGCTGGCAGATTTCTTGTTAGTGCTAAGTCGTGACACTTCCTTTATGTTCATTAAAGGCTTTCTTCTGATGGAGATAAATAGATAAATTACATGCTTGGGGTTACCAGGAAGACGTGATTTCATCATTCAGTAAACAAGCTTTGAAACAGTCTTCCTGATTTACAAGTGAGTTATGATTGCACCAGCTCTGACAAACAGAAACGTTTATTCGAATGCCTGAAGCTCTGACACTGGAGTCACTTGAACATTGTGTCTTGCTGTCAGCTATTTCAGATAGATTTTGGTAAATAAAAAATTTCTAAGTTCTAGAAATAATCTCCATTATTCACGTAAAAGCACATTGCATAATTTGTCAGAACATAGTAACATAATGTACATAGGGTAGAAGGCTGACTATTGCCAAAGTCTGTGTGTGTTCAGAGGATCTGATGTGCTTGTGCCAGCAAAATTTACACCCCTTATGTCATCAGGAGGAAAAGTGGGGGCTCTCAGCTCATCGCTTCCTCTTTCTCCTCCTATTTGAGGCACCAAAAATAGGTATCTGAAGTTGCAGAATGTGGGTATTCCTATCAAGAATGAAACTGAGTGAGGAGTTAACCTTACGTAACTTCGAGATTGGCTTTTGAGGTCCGAGGATTGTACTGGATGACCTCAAGAGGTCCCTTTCAAACTTAATTGTTCTACAAGTCTGTATTAATAATCTCCCTGTAACATGGAAAGGAGATAATTAATTTGTCTGAGACCTGTAATTTGTTTCCTGAAATCCTAATAAGCTTGACCTAAGTATAGGCACTTCTGTTACTGAGCCTTTTGATATCATTTTTGCAACTTCTCATCTATTCAGAACCCAGGTCCTTGCTTGGTCTGTTGTAACTGCTGCAGGTTATTCCAGCAGCGTGAGTACAAAAGAAGGAGACACCCACCATTTTGAAATAAATCCCAAATTTAGAGTATTTCCCAGCACTGATCTTTAAAATACCATCAAAAAATCTCATCTCATCACTAAGTGCTGTGCTGCACACGAGACAGCAGTACTGCAACTCCTGTATTAGTCAAACATTAAACTGTGTGAGGATGCCAGATGATAAACAGTTGTTTTTTCCTAGATCCACAGGCTTTAAAGGCAGAACTGTTATGAAGCCTGTTGCTATTTGCAAGAAAAAGTTCATTGCCTCAGAATGTGATGTCTGTTCCACACATAAACGGGATTCTAGAAATTATTCTGTAAGTAATTAACAAGCTGTAAATCCTCCCGTTCCTCCCATGTTGTACTGGGCAGAATCAGCTGATCTCTGTGTGCGTGGTGCATATTTAGTACACGTGCAAGGTGCCAGGCAAGGTCAGCAGTGATAATTGCTTTACAAACTGGCAGCCTGCCAGCACTGGATCAAAATTTTAGCCTCGGAATGTTTTGTGTGAATTTGCAATGGAGAGTTTGGGGCTGTGCTGCATTTCACAAGACACTAACAAACTGTTTCCTTCATTCTCTTTATGTTCTGTGCCAGAGATGTTCCTTTAATACCTGAATGTAAGAAGATTATGGCAAAGATTGTGAATTTCTTGTTATTTATCTGACAATAACAATACACAGCTGGTGCATTCTCCTCTTGGTGTCCCATCCAAAATGGGTGCCCACGTGTACTTTGGGGATGTGTTACTGAAAAGATAAGCAGGTCTGCGGGAAATCAGACAGAAATGTTTTGCCCAGGTTCTTCTCCTTTGCATTGGGAAGGTTTTCTTAGCTTTCAGGATTTGGTGTGGCTCTTCAGGCCGTATTTTATGGTTTCATTGTTATTCATGGCAATTTCTTTCCATTGAAATGAGTAGCTATGGTTACTGGATGGCTACTGCAGCCCCATGCAGTGAGGCTGAGAGGGGTTAATTGTTGTATGATGTATGTTTTCAAACTGTAGTAAGAATCCTCCAGCTTCTAGTCTGAACTCTTATTTCTTGGGAAAATAAAATTTGATTGCATAAGTTCCATAAGCCTGCCTGAAACAAGTGAATTAGGTAAAAGGTGATGTTTTAATAATGATGTTGAGCCTTTTGTGAGGAAGCATGTATTCTCTTTTCCTATTCCGTTCCCTTGACAGAAGGAAGTTGTTTTAGTAAATGCTGTCACAGTCACAGGTTACCGTGAGAAATTGAAAACTTGCTCAAAATAAATGCAGCAGTGGTTAGACTACAGTGGGCCAGAGAGTTTGGGAGAACTCAAATTTGTCTGATGGGGAAAGGACTTGAAAGAAAACTGAGTTAACAGTGCCCATAAGACATTTCTCAGTGCTTTTAAGTTTAAAAGATAAAATTGAGTTTAAATTGTTGGGCCCATGTTCACCATAATCTAAAGCAAAACAGCTGTTACACATCCTGTATGCAGAGGGTTTGGAATCAATCATGTGAGCTCCTGTGTTCTGTCTTGTATTTTGCCTACAGAGCCATGTGATCTATTTTAAAGGAAAATCAGGAATATTTTGTAAACCACTAGGACTCCTCTGCATTCCTTTGTGAGCAAAGCAGCAACAAACATCAGCATCCACGTGGGGTGTCTGATAACACCAGATATTTCCCAGGATTAATCGTGTTCTGGCATGGGGAGTGTAAGGCTGCTGTTCTGCACCACACAGTTCTGTTGCTTGTGGTGCAGGGTGGCCTGGCATGGAGGCAGGGTGTATCACAGCCTTGATGATACCATGTTGTTGTCTGGCTGCCAGAGCACCTTGTTGGAGCTGCAGGAGTTTACATTTAAATCAAGGAAGTCATTAAGATGTAACACATTAGAAGAGCAGCAAATAATTCCAGTGAGTTTTATATTGTGCATGTACACTCATACAAAATTCACAATAATCTAGTTGCTTTTATGTTGTTTTTATACATATTTCTGATTTTTATTGGAAAAGAAATCCTGAGTAGTTAGTACACATAATTACATTCTTGTTCATTGATTAGTACCTAGAAAACAGCAAAAGTAAACAATGAGATTTCTCCTAATGGCTATCTGTTGATTTACTGTTAATCAGCAAAGCAAATATTTAAAAGTTTAATTGTTGATAAATAACCTATATTATAGTTCTAATGCATCAGTTGATGTGTAGTGTTTTGCTGCAGGCTGCCTGATCAATGCCTTCACTGTACATTCTGGTTTTAGGTTTTTTAAACACGTACAATATGATAAGAGGGTAAGAAATTGAGGAAGGGATATACACACATATGCTGAAGGGACATAAATAAACTCGGGTTCAAGGGAGGGATGACTATTCAGAAGCAGAACACATTGGATGTGGGACATTTTGTCAAAGGTAACGGTTACAGCAGTTACTGAACACAAAGCTGCCTGGGACAAATAATAGGAGAGTTTTTATGGTGTTAGAAAAATCTTCCCATTAACTGAACACAATATGCAGGAGCAAACATATGGATTGGTCTCATTAAGAACAAAGACATTTGTTTGAGATGAGCCTCAAAGGGAAGAAGAGAAGTGGCATTTCACTTTGGGAAAGACAAAAGAATAATGAGGTTAAATTAGAGCAACATCACATTATCACACTGGTGGAGTTTGGACAAAGACAGAGAGTACAATAGTCTCACTCTGTGTGGAAAAAAAAGGAAAAGGATTGAGTGTTACTGGCACAATAAAGTTTTGGTTGGTTGGTTTTCTGTGTTTCAGTGTTAGAAAGCTTTTTCCAATTTGTTTGGTGCTGTCATTCTGTGCAGTTTGGGCAGTCCTGGTTCCACAGTCAGTGCTGTCACTCAGAATATCCAGAAGAAATCCTGAGCATTGAGTGTAATGTTTCTCTTGCTCCTCTCATGAATTTGCTTTTCTTTTCCTTTCTCAAACACGTTGGTTGTCAAAGCCTTTATGTAATCCTTAGTCCTGATTCTTAGAGCTGAATGCCTCGCCTTTAACTGGTGAACTGCAGGTGTTTTTCCTTGTTCTGCTTTTTTAGTTACAGTAACGTGGGGACATTGGTAACCTGTGTGTCGAAATGTATTAGCTGTTCTTGCTGAAACTCCTGTTTCTGTGCTTGACTGAAGGCACTGACAGAAGTCACTGTGCAGGGTTCACATAGGGAATGTGAGTGCCTAGAGCAGTCTTCAAGTGGCATCTTTAATGCAGAGCACAAAAAAAACCCCATTTACAGGTTACCGTCTGAATTTCCACTGGTGCTAGCTCTGTGCAACTTGGTTATCCAGATGTTAGTAAATAAAACAGGGAAAAGTAATAAAATGAAAATATAAAAGAAGTTCCTGTGTTGCCTTTGTCTCCTTCCCTTCAAAGGTCTGTGAATGCTGTCAGATACTTGTAGGGTTTGCTGTGTCTGATGTAAGACAGAATTTCTCAGCCAGGTAGGCTCGTGTTTTTCACACTGATCCCTGAGTCGAGCAGACTACTCTTTATAAGACTATCTTTATGGGTGCTCTTTATCATCCTCTGGTTAAAACAAGTAAATTAGTCTCAGCTTTTCCTTCACTGTGTTTTTTTAGCTCCCTTGTCAACAAGTCTGAGTATCTCATGTGCTGTGTTCCTTTCTTTTGCTGAACTCTCCAGTTCACTTCTCTCTCTCCTGCTCCCCCAGTTGTATTCCCCTGCATCTTAAATAGTTCATTTAAGAAGTAGCAGACTTACAGAGGAATTTTAATATGATCTCCCATTATGGAGATTTCAATCTGTTCCACAATCACGATTCAATCTGTTAGCTAGATAGGAGTTTAAGAAATTTTTAGGCTTTGAGAACTTTGTAACAAAACGAAGCAGTTTAATATGCAGTTAGCAATAAAGTATAATATTTACAGTAATGTAATGCCAAGGGAAGATATTGCTCAAATTGAGATAATAATTTAAATGAATCAAAGATATAACTTAGAAACAAATCAGTTATATTTAAGCCTTATAAGAAATATATGCCTTTCAAATTAAAAAGAAAAGAGAGGAATGGAGGAAGAGAAATTAATTCTTTTAGTTCCTGAGTCCTATTGTAGCGAGTTCTGTTCGTAACCAGGCAGAAACACCAATTGAGTGTAGTGGTTTTGCTCACATTTCTTGGCTTCTGTGAGATAAGAATTAGGAGGAATGCAAAGCAGGCTCCATACTTTAAATAATATAAAGAAGTTTATTAACAGAACTAAAAGCAAAAAAGAGTAATAAGGGTCAGAATAAACCTTCAGAACACTTCTCCTCCCCCCATCCTCCTCCCTCCTCCCATTTACAACATAAAGACACAAACTTGGGATTATTTCAGTCAGTTTACCACCTCTATAGGAGTCTTTCATCAGTTCATTTAGGGAGAGGAGTCTCTTTTGCTCGTGCTGTGGGGCTTCTCCACAAGAAACAATCTTCTTGTGGCTTCAATGTCACAGCACAACAGCCGCCCGGAGTGTTTTCTGTTGGCCATGTGTGAGTCCCTTCCCTTGACCTACAGCTTTCCCCACAACTGTTTTCGAGGGTTCACTCTTAGCTAATGGGGTACCATTTTAAGTATGAGCAGTTCAAGAGCAAAGGTTCTCTTCATCTATCTCTGGTATCATCTTTATCTCTAGGAACAGAAGTCTTCTTCTTCTTCCCTGTGAGCAAGGGTCTTCATCACTAACTCTTTCTGTTCAGGCTTCTCATTGGATCACAGCCACTTCCACATTTACTTATTTCAGCACAGGCATTTTGCTCGTGGCTACAGTTAGAATGCTCTACCCCCCATGCTTATCAGGAAATTACAAGGGAGCCTCTGATGTATCGTAGTCCATCACCATAGCTTTACAAAAGAATTTCAGCTTTTAGGTTTTGAAATATCTCCTCTATCTCCTCTCTCCGGGCTTCAGCTCTTTCTTCTTCACTGACTTTGGCGTCACTATCGTAGTGTCTATTCATGTGCCTTTGCCTTTCCCTTTCCTCTGACCTGGGAGAGGATTGGTGTCTGCAGGTTTCATTTCTTCTGGGGAACTTACAGAGCTGAAGGGGTTAATCTTACCCGTGCCTGGGCCTTGCAGCTGGAACTTATCCTTCACTGGTGGTCACAGGATCCCTGCCAAATGGCAGCCGGACCGTCAGGGGCCCATCCACGCCGCAGGACCGGTTTGCAGGGAGCACGGCCACGACCTGGCCCAGCCGTGCTGGGAGGGACCATCCCGGCCCGCACGGAGCCGCGGGCCATGGCCCGGCCCCCGCCAGGCCAAGGGGACACTCCGGTTACCTGTCCAAGGGCCGCGAGCAAGAGAGCCATTCCTGAGCTTTTTCATCTTTAAATGTGTCTTACAGAGCCGTGTCCAGGTGCTTAAGTGGCTTAACAGAGTTGCCAATATTCACATTAGCCAGTTGACTCATTCTATCAGGTCTGGAGGAAGTCACAACAGCCTCTTGCAAAAAACAGCACTTCCATAGCTGGTGGAATTTTTTTTTTCTTAACTAAAACTCCAAGCTTTGCTAACCCATGACACCTGTGATGTGCAAAATCACTTTCCTGTAGCTGGGCTACGTGGTGTAACATCATAATGCAGGGTGCTGCAGTATCATGCTGCATGCAGCACTGCAAAATAAGGCAAAAATGACACTGGTACATCGATGTAGTGCCAGTGTGGGATCTACTGCCTGGCCTGAGACTGTGACCATGAGGAATGATAAAACTGACTGTATTCATTTATTTTTTTATTTACAGAAGACAGTAAGATGTTCTCTGGGGAGTAGTAAGCACAGTAGGAGACTAATGAAGTCAAACTTTATCAGAAAAAGTCTCTAAAATAACTTCGCTTTTTATCTTCTGCAAGTATAGGATACGGTTCACATACTGGTACTGTTTGACTGTCCTAAGTATGTGTTAAGAGGTAAACATTTGATAATTTTGGTAGCTTCAGAATTAGTTGAATGCATGGTTACACTGTCTCTAGCAAACAAACAGATAGACAAGATAGATCAGATAAATAAACTTTATTAACCTCCTCTCAGTGTGAGGGTATTCACAGTCCCAGAAGTAACAGAGAGCCTAGAATCAGTCAGTAATGAAAATTTTGTTAAAAATCAAAGCTTTTGGTAAACTTCTAAGACAGGTTAATCCAGAAGGTATTTCTGAGGAAAGAAGGCAGGAATAAAAAATATCCACAATGAAGACTAAGTCCTCGTGTCTCTAGCCAAGAACAATCACCAGCCAAGTCTAGCTGGTGAGTAAGAGTGGTGGTCTGGAAGGTGAGCAGTTCAGAACTGGGTACCAAATGTTGGATCCTGAGAGGGCAAAAAAGGAATTCAGCTCTTAAAGAGCACGTCTTCAATGTGATGCTGTCTTGGTCTTGAACCTGAGGCCATTCTGAAGTTACTCTGTCCTCTCTCATGTTTGCTTTTCTTTCAAGGGCATTGAGCTGGGTTTTCTTAAGTGGAATGATAAACTTCGTTTCTTTTATTGAGTCATGAGAAATATTTTGAAATATTGTGATTTCAGTTCAAGTGAGAAATATTTTGATGACAACGTTTGCCATCCTCCTTATAACTCTGTCAGTGTCTAGTGTGAGTTAGAAGGAAAAATGAGTAGTTGTGGCTGGGTCAGATAGCAGGAATTTACAGAGAACTCGCTGTTCTGTGTTGCATCCAGCAAGGTCTGTCTTCCTTTGAAACTGGGATGACCTCTCTGACTGAATACCAAGGAAGTTCAAAACCCTCTAATTTTCCTTGAAATCTATTTTTATCGTGATCAGGGACAGGCAAAGTTAAAAAGTACAAGACTACAGTTCAGAAAGGAAAAAATGCCTTTACTGAATGGTGCAGGTGTTCTATAGCAGAGCTGAAAATCCTTTTGGTTTTCTGGTCTTCATCACATCTCCTGTGTGCAGCATGTTTCCAAGGATTCTTTATTTATTCAATTGAATGTCTAAAAGAAATTACAGTAATTCAGGAAACCCACTGCGAAATCATAAAATTTCATTAGCATCAGTGACTGTTACTGTCATTGACAATATCATAACTATTGAGAGAAAAATGTATACTTAATGAGGAGAAATTATTTCAAATTTGAATCCAAAAGCATATATAAAACATACATGTAAATGTGTGTAGATATATTAGAATTATTTTACATGAAGCCAGATACAGAACAAGGGTCTCTCCAGGTGACTTAGATAAAATCCCTTTCCATGATTCCCATTTTGAAACTGAGCACTGACCTACTCTCCAGAAGCATTTTAGAAGTTCTGAGAAAAATTAATTGGTTTTTTAGGCACACAATTGCCCATTGTGTGTCATGCCCAGAGACTTCTGGGAGGTGTGCACCAAATCTGTTCAGCAGGTGTTAGTGCTGCACTTTTCAAATGCTGTCTGCTGCTCTTAAGAAAAATTGTTGTAGTGACTCAACTACAGCAGTCGATGCACCTGCACCAGGTCTGTGTCTGTGCCAGATTCCCCTTTGGTTTTTAAAAGTTCCCAACTGGGAATTCATACTGGCATGGGAAAAAAATAGAAGTAGGGAAGAAATACCTTTAACATATGAAAGTTTTGCTGATTTTCCCAAGGTCTCCTACTGCAAAGAATAACAACATTAAAGAAGGTAGGGTGTTAAAGTATTTTCAGTGCTGCCCATGTTAAATATGTCAATCATGTTGAGTCTTCTCAGTTTTTCACAGTTCTGTTTGTTTGAAGAAGATCAAATTTGCACTTTTTATACCATCCATCAACTGAAATGTACCCATTGATTCCAAAAAGGAATTTGACCCTGAAAAGCAATTACGTCTACTCAAATCAAAAGACAAACGTGGAGGTGTGGAGGTGTTTCCATGAGTAAAATAGCATTTTAAAACATTATGAAGTGGAGATAGGAAGGTAGCAATAAAAACACATTTTAAAAGACATATATTTTTAAGCACTTGTCAGAAACATGAACCTGGTGAGATGTGGAAATGTCAGACACATTACATGTGCAGGACGCGCATTTGGCATTTTGCTGTCAGCAGGGGAGTTCTTCTACAACTAATTCCTCAGGAACCACACGCTGAGTCTGTCTGCAGGGAGGAAGGAGGGCTAGGGGTAGAAGCATATATTGTTTATTTTGTGGAGGTGTTTTAACAGGATTTTTTTCTCTTTTAAGAGAAGACCATGAGTTATGTCAGTCACGCCGTGTGATAATTTTCTGGAGTTGGAATAAATTCCATATTTTATGCAAAACATGAGTCAAGCTGTGCGGCTCACTGGTACAGGTACAAATGGGCACTTTCTAGCACACTGCATGTAAAATTGATTAAAAATCCTATCCTGAAATTCACACGTGTTTAATAAATATTATCTACTGATGAGTTACTGACTTTTGCAGGGAAACTTGTATAGCAATGTTTTATTTGAGTCTCCTCTCAGACACAAGGAAGGGGTGCAGGGACTGATTCTCTGGTTTTGCCCTTTTAGTTATTACTTCTCCTCTCCTCTCCTTCCGTCTGCCCTCAGTTCTGTGCAATAATAACCCCCTGTTTGCTGTACTATTGACTGGAGCAGGGACTGTTGGCCCCCGGAACACGTTCTGTCCCAGCAGGGCTATCGATGATGCTCCCGTTGTTGATTTCAGCTGTGGATGTTTAATTTGACACAGCTGTTATAGCACAGAGCCTTAAGAGCGTGGTAGGGAGGTGGAATTTAAGTATCACTGTAAACTCAAAACCAAATTTCCTGCAGGACAGTATCACATGAAACCAATATATTAATGAATACATAGAATATAGGAGATAGTTACAATTTGTTTATACACCATTTCCCGCCGAGACCTTCATAGATACACCAAAAATGCAAACAGTTATGATTTTTATCCTCTTTTAGGCTATAAACTCTAAACAATGGAATCAATATTGTCCAAATTTAGCAGCAGTATTAAATAGAGAAGCAATAGTGAATGAAAATTCAGATTCATAGCAAATAATTTCCTTTCCTTTTTGCATTATTTTTCAAAATTTTAGTGTTTATTATGGTTATTTCATACAGTTGTGGTTGCCACTGATAGGCAGGTTTTTTTTGTAATATGGTCAGAATGCAGTGAAAAAATAAGACCTAGTTTATCTTAAAAAAAGAATAGATACGGCATTTTAAATATTCCTTTGGTTCAGGTAGATGTGATTTTAAAGTTTAACCTGCATGAGCAAAATTTATATAGACTTGAAAGTTAAAAAAAAAAAGTCTTTTTCAAGTTAGTGAGATGTTTTGTTACTAATTTTTTTCTCATTAACACAGTGTTGTTCTTATGTGAAAAAACCACAGTAACTGAGGGCATCTTCTTGTTATGAATCCAGAGAAGGCAGAAACTGAAAGGAAAAAAAAACCCAACCCTTTTTGTTTCTTTTTCTTTTTTTTTTTTAGGATTAGGCCAAAATTCTGATTACTGTGCATTACTGTGCATCACTGACATCAAACAGATGCAAATGCTGAACCACACTTACTCCAGCAGTAATCATTTTTTGACTTTTCATGTTCTGCAGCAGGACTGTTTTTGCTGTACTTAGCTATAGTTAACTACACAGGGAAGATACAAGTAGGAGACAGTGAAATTTTTTAATCTTCTGAAATAGTTCATTAGTAGATGAAGGAGAAATTCTTTCTTGCAGAAGATTTTAAACCATATCCTTAAAGATGTGTAACTTACTAGACTGCACATCATTGTCAAAGGATGGTATAAAACCAGAATTATCCCTGTGCTTCACTTGAGACAGCATCCTTGGTCCACATTAGTAAAAAATGTTTGACATTCTTCATAAAGTCACGGTGTATTGCCAGGCACTGATGTTGTGTTCCCCCAGTGCCCTTGGTCCCTGTACACCCGCATTCGGGATCCCATCTCTGCTACACCAGGGTATGTGGAAATGTGGAAAATAGCAGGGATTGTGATGGGTTCCTGGGCTGCTCCTTGTGAAGCTCAGTCTGTCATCCCTCTGAACCTCCCTTCGGATTGGGGAGTGCAAGGTCAGCGTTCCCACATCCAGGTGCCTCCTCTAGGATGTTGCTGTACTGCATCTGTGCCCTTCTTCCCATGTTTGTAGCTTGGTGTTCTTGCTATCACCTTGTGCAGCGAGGGCTGCAGAGGGACTGTGCCTTTCCAGCAGAGGTGACTCGAGTATAAAGATATACTTCATTTTTATCCAGGGTGTTACAGTCACGGATCTCTGAACACTGGGCAAAGAAAAGTGCAGGGTGGCACCACACACTCTATGTCATGCAGGAATTATTTGTAGCCTTACTGTGGAATAGAATTAGCTTAATATTCTTGGGGTTACTCTTAAATTTCTTAAGTGGAAAACAGTAACAGTTATTATTACTTTTCATTTTTATGTCACGTGAAGGTGTAAAATGTAAAGTAAGTGATTCTGCCCAAACTTTCACTGCCTCTGAGCAGAGAAGGACATGCAATGACACATAAGAGAAGGTGGGGAAAAGATTTAGTAATTGCATTTTATGTATGAAATTGTCATTTCATGGAAACACATTTTAATTCTTTTTTTAAATTGTAAGCTGCATAATTTTACTTTGGTTTATAGTCTTTCTCAAATGAAACCTAAGCACAACTATGTACTGCACTTATCGAGGAAAAAAATTCACCAGCTGTAGTTCTTCAGTGTGCTTGGGGCTAGCCTGAGGACTTGGCTGTTCCTTTGAACCATGCTTTGATTCCCACTCTGTCTGTTGGGTTTGGAAATGAAAGTAATTTTGACCATTTAAACTTCTGGGTAGAGAAAAGTCTTTATTCTTTGGTGCTGTAAAAGGAGGAAGAGAATTTGATTGTTTTGGGATGTTTCCTGAGAATTTCAGTGACACCTCTAGATCCTCTCAACTTTTTTATCTGGGTGTTGAAATTTTTCCTTGGAATCTTAATATTTGTTACAATGTGCAAATATGCTTAGGGTGATGTTAAGAAATAAATGGTAGTGTATGGGGCTGGACTTTTTAAGTAGTTGGTTCTAGGGGGTTTTTGTGTTTCTTATTTTTGAGAAAGACATCTAGTACTCCTATACTGATACATCAGCATGGAAATGCACCTGTAGCTGTATATGCTGGTAATGGACACTGAGCACCAGTGAAGAGAAGGAATAAATGGAAAAGTGTTTTGAATCCTTTAATGTTTAAAAGTAATGTCATTTTCATGAAGCTTTCTGTAACTTTTCTGAATGATGGTCTGAGTCAGTGTTAATGGGATTTGAAGATGCGATTTCATGGTGCTCTAATTATTTCAATCCTCATTTTCAGACAATGTTTTATTAATGGCATTGTGTTAAAAGCCTGATAAGTTACTCTTAAGTGTTGCAGGAAGAGGGGCCTAATTAAAAAAAGAAAAAAAATATATTGTTTGCACTGACGATTTCATGGGGGGTTGTTTTTTTTAGTGGGAAACATTACCATGTAAGACATTCAGTGTTAGAAAAAGAAAAAGAACTTCAGTGAGCACAACTTAACCCTCATGCTTGATCCTTCACTTGCTCATGTTTATGTCTCAAGTTATTAAATAGAGTGCTGAAATGGCTGCTTTGCTCCTCCAGCCTCATGGTGATGGTATTTTATTTTTTCTTTCCTTAGTTTTGTCTTTCTGCAACTTAGAACTTGCAGTGTTGAGCTTACCAGATGATCAGTAAATGTCAAACAAATCAAAGTGTTGCTGCCAGCAGAGCTATTGAAGTGCCACATTCTGAATGTGACTGTTTTTAATTGATTCCTGAGAGGTCAAAATAGAAAGTGCCGATGCAGGAGCATCAAGGATTCATGGAAATAGGCCCCAGCAGTCCGACTTCTGTTCTCCACGTACTTATCCATGTCTCCTTACCTTGAGCAGATGTGAGCACCTGCTTATGCTCAAAGATATAATCACCCTAAGAAGTGCTTAACATTGTAATATAGTTTTAATTTTGCAGGGAATTACCTTATCCCAGTTCTGGGAAGACAGTTCGGGAGAACATTCCCTAAAATTGAGAGGGGAAGGCATTTAACTGCGTAGCACCCATGCTTCAGAACCAGCAGGGGCACGCTGCAGGCTCTGAGCTACCAGCGTAAGGTGTCGGTGGCGTTCCCGGCTCTTCCCTCTCCTGCATTCCCCCTTCGCCTCCGCGCCGGCAGCTTCCTCTTTCGTCTGCTGGGATGAGAAGGGTTGCATGTGCTACGTGGGCCACGTCTTCTCCTCCCTGCCAATCTCTAAGTGTTTTTTTGGTAGGCCAACTGTCAGGCAGAGCACTCTGGAGTGTGGTGATGAGATTCCTGTGTTCCAGCCCCTGGAAGCCAAGTGCAGCCCCAGCAGCTCTGCCAGCCAGGAGATGTGAGTCAGCCCACTGCCCCTTCTGCAGACATGACATAATTATGGCTCAGCAGAGAAACGGGGCAAGAAATGCGTGGTATTTAATATTCTTTACTTATAATCTCCTTTGAATTGGTGGCAAATGGCTTCTGTGTTGTTTTATTTTCTGGAGTCCTTTCAAGATTTAACTCCTCTGCCTCTCTGTTGGCTCTATTCTTTTTTCTCTTTTAAACTATGCATATAATTTTGCTTTTCCCAAGATTACAAAAATATTAGTCCTAGGAAGTTTCAGTTTAAAGAGAAGGATTTTTGATTCTCTGTGTGAAACATGGTTTTCATGTTTTACTTCTCCACTTTGCAACCTGCCTGTAGACAGCAGATAACCATAGAGTCCTTCACAGCTTCCTTCCTAAAAATATGGTCAAATCAATTTAAGCTAAAATACAACTTCTCATATTTTGATGCTACTTCCCACTCTGATTTATCAGAATAGTTACATTTACATGTCAGATGCAGAAAGATGATGATCCCAAAAATCAGGCTTACTCATCTGTGTAATCATTTTTGAGCATTTTCTAATCAGAGATGCCTTCTGCATTAGCATTGGTGATTTTCAGTTGCACTGATATGTTTGTTCTGTATTTGTGATTAATAAGCTGCTTGGAATATTTTTCCACTTGACTGTGTGAGTTTTCACCTGTACAAAAAAAAGCATTGTTACAGAGGCTCCAGGGTATGTCCTGTTCTTAGTGATTTCATATTCCTGAAAAATACTTGGAAACTGTGGGTTTCTCAGGGTCTGTTTCACTACTCTTTGCTATTCTGGTCTCCACTTGCATACTGGGATGGAATAATACATATTTATGATTGCTGGATAAATGTTCATGCTCGGTGTGTCAATGGAGAGCTCTACCAATCCTATGCTATTTTTTCTACAACTGACTGAAATGTGCATTCAAATAGATATGTAGATGAATTCTTCAGCTCCACAGTAAACATCCACAGTGAGCTTTTATCTACTACCAGCATAGAATGATAAAGCTTTGGCAGTGAAATTTCACCCACAGCCTGAGATTACCATCTTGGCACTTGTGCAGTGCCATGTGTATGCCCAAATTCCAAAGGTGGTGGTGGAAGGAGCTGGGTTTGTATTTACTGGGTGTAGCAGAGCAGCCTTTGTGTGCAGCCGACTGCCTTCAGTCTCAGTGGAGTTTGGCAAGGGGGTGGAACTGTGCCTGTTAGAAGCTCCCCCACACAGGAAAACAATGGAATGAAAGAATGGCCTAAAAATAACCAGGGCAGTCACTAACATGCTCTGACACTGCCAGGAAGGTTACTGGGAAGAAGAAACCCTCATGTTTCAATGTATCATACCAGTAAACATGCAAATTAGATGTTGGTGTTTTGTCTAGATGATTCTGTGGCTGTCATATTTCTTTCCATCAACAAGGTTAAAATATATGTACAGTTAAATAACAGATCTAAAAATAAGAAGAATTTTTGAAGGGCAGGTTATGGGCTAAGTCTGACAGTATCAATGAGCTTATTTTCTATAAATGGATTATTTTTAGAGGCCTTTTAATTTTACATCCTTAGGCTACACCCGCATCCTTTTTTAAAAAGACTTTTTGTGGAGTTTGGGGGATTGTAACACTGAGGCTTTCAAATAATCAGCCCCTTCTAGGAGTGGGAGCCTAAAGCAAAATACCAAATAAGGGGGTTAGTCATATTAAAAGAACAGAACATACGTGACTCATGAGATGTAAATAGCACCAGATTCAACAGGGTAATAAAGACCGGCATATGCTAATATGTTAGAGATTAAGGGAGGTGGCACAAGTGACATGCTAAGGCAAATTACATTGTTCTGCCATTCTATTGGCTCCAAATAACCTCTGGCCCGAGGGCTTAAGATTCTTATTACTTGAAAATAAGGAAATAAAGATAGAATTAATCTCGTCTAATTTGCACTAATATAAACGATATGCTATTAATCAAAGTTAATCATCAGTAAAATAAGACAAGCACTTACAGAGTGATCCGTCCTGAATGCTTCATCTTGGGATGGCATGGGAGATATGTCCTTCCTTTGGTGTGTATCTGTCCATTACCTGCAGAGGTAACTACTGGACTAGTTAGTTATGATTAGATAACTATTTTAAAATAAGTTGAAGCAGTAGAATTAGTTGAAGCTCATCCTGAACATCTGAATTAAGATAGAAAAGTGTGTTTCATTTGGAATTCTCTCACTAGTTAATTGCTCTGCTCTGTCCTTTGGCATCAGTTGTCTTGTTGTCACCTGCTTCTCCATGGAGGGCACCAGGAGACCAGAGGTGCTAATTTTTCACTGCTGTCACTTGAAAGCTCTTTGAATTCATAGCCTAAATTTGGATATTCCCAAGACTGGTCTTACTTTGCAGATATTCTCAGAAAACTGGATAAGAAAGAGTAACTCTACTTGAAATCTTCTCTTGACGTAGCTTTTGTTTAACATATGCAAACAATTTTCAAAGTGACAGCATTGCTAACGTAGAAATGGATTTCTTAAAGTGAGGAATTAAAATACTTTTGAACAACAGCATTGATTGTGGTTGTCATGTAAAGATTTTTTCAAACAAACCTGGACCCCAGGAGCTTCAAGAAGTGCTGTGCTGGGGCACTGTCTCCCCAGGTGTGCTTCTCAAAAGAGCACTCAGGGTGATGCAGGAGAGTTCTTCTGAAGAAATTTTTTGCAACTTGAAGACAACATAGACACACAACCATTCTTGAGTTTATCTGACAGTCTGTCCCCTGAAGTTTTGCTGAGCGTTCTCTGAAGAAATGCTTCCAGTGGTTTGGGGCTGCTTTGTCTTTGAGGTGTTTACATGTGGGGAGTCAGACTCTAGTTCTGGACTCACACTGGCTGCAAAGGCTCAGGTCACAGAACAGAGCTCTATCAAGTTCATAGAACTAAAGAAAGTAGGCTTTAGTAGGGCTGCCCTTCAGCTGTTCCCTTCCCAGGCTGTGACTGGCAGTGATTTTTCCCAAATGAGGGTCACTTTATCCATACCTTTTTTCAGCTATCTTGGCAAGCCCTTTCCACTGCTGTGCATCCATCCCTGCCTCAGTGCCCCCTCCCTGTGTGCCACAGCTGCTGGGCATCGCCTTCATAGCTCTGCCCCAGGACGTTCTGTGTACCAATTGCTTGGCCAAAGCCTACACTCAGGAGTCCCAAATCTTTGCCATTGCCTTCCCAGCCTTTCTCAGGATCCCAAACTCAGTCGTTTCAGGATCTCTTCAAACTGATACTTTGTTTAGTCAAATGGTGTTCCCTTCCTTTCTCGTCTTCGCTCTTTCTCTGTAAATCAATGGCCATTTTTCCCATTCTGATCATGATCGTGTCACAGATTACTGCATGAACTTGAATTTCATCCTGATTGTTGCCCAAACTCTGCACAGCAGTAGACAGACACCTGAGGAAGGTCTCTGAAGGCCCTCCCTTAAGAGCAGGAGGGTGGAACATGCCTCTTGTTTTCCCTCGTGTGTGACTCCTCCACTTGCAGCTCCTCCTCCTTTACATTTGTTTCAGTCTGTGTTGTGTGCTTGTACCCCCGGGGCTATGTTAATATATTTACTGACAGCTATGGTAAAAATTGAGTTTTACAGATGTGCATGAGCACATATGCACGTATAACATTATACTGCATTACTTCAGTTTTTCATTTGCAGCCTTGTATTATCTATAAACAAACACACAGCTCATACTTAGTTTCTTGACAAATTTTAGTTGCAATTATAAAGCATAAATGTAATTGACATACAGTCTCGGCTATGAATTTTTAAGGCAGGTGTCAGGCACTGCTATTTTGCATTCCTTCCCTCCACCCAAACCAGCCACAGCTCTTGGGTTGGAAATGTGTATCAGCAACAGTGGCAGCATTTCCAAATGCTCCTCTGGAGCCTTTTAGAGAAGTTTTATCACTGGAAATTAAGCTTTAAAAGGAAAAACTTTATTTTATTTGGAAGTCTTTTAGTGCATTTAAGAGTCTGGAATAATTTTTTGCTGTTCAATAAAAATGAAATATCTCTGCTTTATAAACCTACTTCAGGGTTTTTTTGTTTGTGGGTTTTTTTTTTTTCATCCCCAGCATTCTCTTTGAAGCTTACCAACTTGATAGATTAGCCCAGTGCTAAATAAAATGCCCTTTTTTATGTGTGGAAGCTTGGTAATTATTGCCAAAAGATTCTTAGTGGCTCGTAATATACATATAATCAAATTAGTCTTGAATTCTGTCTTAGCTGAGGCTGTAGGAGTAATCCAATTGGTGCTTGTTTACTTCTGCTTTTCCTGGTGCCTCCAAGGGTGCCAGCACAGCAGCCTGGGAAGGAGGGCAGCAAGGGCTGTGCTGTGGGGCTGGGCCTGAGAGGATGTGAGGCCGACCCCACAGAATTTGGTGTCTGTGTCTGCAAACTGCCAGGCCTGGCTGGGCAGTGCAGCCCTCGAGGCTCGCACAGTTACGCAGTGAGAAACCCCTCCCAAAGCTGGAAAAGTGTGGCTGTCTCTGATCCACAGCTGAGTCCGTCCTGTAGGACTGACAAATGCTGCTTCTCAAGGGAACAGTGGTCAAAGTGTGGGTTTCAAACACACCTCAGCAGAGATTAAACTGCTGGAGGTTTTGGACACTCTGTGTCTAACATGGAAGCTTGACTAAAGCCCAAATCCATGGCATCTTTGGGATTTTCAGTAATACTTTTACTACTTTCCTGGGGTTTATGCCTTTATGGTAATAATTAGGAGATCAAGGGCAGCTCGAAGGTCAGCTATAGCTTTTAAAGAATTCTATTTTCTTCTCCAACTCCTTCAAAGGAGTCCCAGACATTACTGTATTTAAAAGAATTTAACAGTTCTTTCTTTTAGTAATTCTCTTGCATCTTGCCCAGGCTTCATGTTTTGTTATAGTTGCAGCTTCATCTATTACAGCACAATGTTGATTGTTTCAGGTGCTGATCTCATAATTAAATGAAATTAGGGTTACAGCAGGGGAAAGGCAGACAGGAAGTAGCCATTTTGTTATGCAAGCATGCATATATAATATACATTTAAATGAAATTCAAACTGTAAGTATCGGGTCCTCATTAACGATTCAATCTGCCTTCAGTAATAATCAAATGTACATATATTTATTAAATGTAATATGTGTGAATTCATATGCATCAGTACACGTATACAGTGATGTTTAATGCCTTTTGCTTACATACTGGGCATCTGTTCCCACTACTTTAGGATTACATCTCAAGGAATACACTTGTAAACTTGGTGTATTTTATAAATTTCCATTCTTTGTAACTTTCTATGTAATGCTTGGTAAAAGAAGAGCTCTCTGGCTCTCAGAGTGTAACTGTGAGATGTCATAATGTGGTTGGGGCAGGTTGCCCCAGCACTGCCCACAAGGCCGGGGCAGGTACATGTCCTAGCAAAGGGTGCAGTAGGGGGGCTATTAAGATTTTTGGAAAGCAAATATTTCCACATACCTATTTTTTAGAGTGCCTTAAGCTTTGATATGAAAGTTTTTCATTTTTCTCGAACAATGGGTTTTAAAACATAAAATTTTAGCTGCTACCAAGTGTTTGGCAGTGTAGAAACTAAAATCACAAAATGCAAAATTAAAATGTCATGGTAAATATCTGCTTCATTGTGTTTCATGTTCATTAAGAGATAAAGTGAGTCTTGTTCATAAGGATAAAGGGATTCATTGTTTCAGTTTACTTGTTATGCTAGTCAAAAAAAATTCAGCAGGTATTTGAAGCATTCTTTATAATACTTGAAGAGGGATATGTGTTTTTTGTAGTAGAATTTGGGTTTTCAAACTTGGTGAGACTTCTTGCATAATTTGAAGTTACTTAAATTGGATTTTAAAAAATACAGAAATTTATATTCTGCCTACATGGACTATATTTTAAAGATACCAGCACTTCAAAGGAAATTACTGCAAGGTACCAACCTGTATCCAGCCTAGCAAAATTAGTTCAAGGTATCCTGGGGTAATGCTAAATGAAAATGGTATTTGTGGTGTCAGAGCACACAGAAATGGTTACTGATGTGTTCTTTCTTTTAGGAAAGATGTAAAGGTATTTCCTTTTAGGTAGCAAGATAACATTAGACATTAACTCAGTAGATGTTTGATGGAGTTACTTGGTGTAAGATTCCTGTCGGAAGGAAGATGTGCTGATTTTCAGTGTGCTGGAACTGCTGTGTTTGACACACGGGGTCTCTTCTAGCAATCCAAAATCTCTTTCCTTACTGCAGGATAAATCAGGTCTCAGAAACAGTGACGTATGCATGAGTTCTGGATGTGGGAAGCATTTTGGGGGTGGGGTGAGGAGGAAGGTTCTGTGGGGTTTTTTAATGAAGCCAGAGAGATGGAGAGATCTGCTTGATAATAAAGCTTAACTTTGGTGCCAGCTCCGTGCTGTTACAGCATATTACTACACAGCAAGAAATGTGGCACAGATGTTGTGGCAGCCATACTTTACACCCTCCAAAAGGTCATGTCGCTTGTTATTACATTCAGAATCAATATTAAGTGAGCGTTCCAAATTTCAGCTGTCAGTTGAATTTATTGCTGCAAACCAAGGCTGAAAGGTTTTCAACTGTGATTCGAGCAAGCTAACAAATTAATAATACAGAAGTATGCGTGGTGGAGCAGGTGATCCATGTTCCAGCAGAAAAGGAAGTTTAATTGAAAATCATAGAAATCGGAGCTGAGATGTTCAGTCCATTCACTCTACCATGGGGGACTTGCAGTGTCTGTGAGGACTCGGCTGATGGTCACTGGCAGGGAGGGTTTGCAGAGTCAGGTGTGTGCTGCATGGTGAGGTGTTGCCTGTGTGTGTGGTACCTTTACGTGTCTACCTTGGAAAATATTTTTCTCTCTGACATGTGGAATTCATTTGCGTATTCCTGAGTTCTGTGCTTGTGTGACAGTTGTGCCTTTTTGTTGCCATCTCTGGTAACAGCAAAAGGGAACAGGTCTGGGTGGGGAAGGTGGTCGGTGGTGATCCAGGAGAGCTGCAGCTTTGAAGGTTGAGTCTGTACCCGTGTTGTCACTTTCTCCAGGGTAAAGATAAATTCCAACACCAAAACACTTTTTGGAACAGAAATGTTCCTCTCGTTCAGTGGGGAGTGGCTTCTGGGAAGGGTCCTCATGCCCTTCATGTAACCACAGTGCTCACAATTCAAATCTCTCCAGTTTGGTAGCATGTTAGAATTTTTTAAAGCTTCTAGGTGTTCTGTATTTCTGGTGTTGCTTTACAGTGTCAGATGCTCAGAGATCAGAATGAAGAAAGCCCCTTGCAGTCTGGAATGTCCCTCTTGTTTTCAATAGGTGTTGAAGTGACCTTAGCTAGATGAACAGAACGATTCTTATCTGATCTTTCTCATTTTGTTCTTTCTTCCCTATATTCATATAGTTTCATTCTGCCAGTTTGCATTTGCTTAAAGACTTTTCTACAATATGTGCAGTACCTCTGTGGCTTTGTTGCTTTTCCTCCTTCTGTTCCAGAAATAGTGGATTTTGCTTCACATATCTGTGAAGGATTTTCCTCCATTTTAGAGTACAACTGATCAAAATTACACCTAATCTGCAGCAATTCTCAAAACATTTCACATAAATTTGACATTATTCTTGCTACTTAATGTAAATTCTTCAAATAGAAGTTTATGGTTCTTGAAGCTAAACATGTGAAAACAAGGAAAAATTTTAAAGGAACTGTCAAATTGAAATGAGACCAATAAGAGAGAATATACCTCCACATCTGCCTTTTGTATACTTTTTCCCCTCAAATTGTGAGGGGGGGGTGGGGATCACCTTTAAATTTTAAACTACCTTCTTCTCATTTGTGCTAGTGCCAAGAAAAAAGCTACAATGCAAAAGTGTAAATACTGTCTGGCTGTAGGGACAGAACCAATCATTTTTCTTAAAATTAATTAACTGATATAGGGAAAGCTTATCAGTTTATGCAGTACAGAGCTTTGAAAAATAAGGGGTTAATATGAAGGAGATCAAAGCCTGAAGGGGGGAGCAATGGGCAAACGTATTCATATGCCAGAGGTATTTTGCTGCACTTCTGTGCGCTATTTTGGACAAAGCATAAATCATGGTTATTTAAAATTGACTGTGAGGTTCAGAGAGCTGATTGAAGTTACCCCCAGTGTTACATGGCTTACTCTTGCAAAACAGAGCTGGTTCCAGCCTTCCTGCTGCAGGGAAGATAATTTCTGTCACCGCCACTGCCATTCTTATTCTTCTCATTGTTTCTGTTTCCTCAGTAACAACTATAGCTATTTGCATTTGCAATGGTCTTTTGAGACTACAAGCCCTGAAAGGATCAGGCATTTGTATGTACCTTCAGTTTTAGTGAAATGGCATTTTCAAACGCTCGTAAAAATCCACATGCTTGTTTTCTTCTAAAATGCAGAAGGGAAACTATGGGGACATCAAGAGACCATCAGGGCTTGGTTTTTTTCATCAGAACATCTCTATATAGGTGAGAAATTTACTTCAGTGGTCAAGTTTAAATGGTGAAACTGTAGCATAAACTGATTTTATCTAGTGCTGTCACTTAAATCTGGATAAAAACTTCTTATGTTCTTTTTTCCTTCTGTGTACCTCAGTGAAGTAAATACTTTAAGTTGCATGGCAGCCAAAATCTGGTACATTAAAATTTACAGATGGTAAAAGGCATGTCTTTTCATCTGCCAATGTGTGATTCAGATAGCACAAGCAGACTTCCATCCCCTTGACCGCAGTGGAGTTGGCACAGCATTCCTTCTCACTCCATTCCCAGGCTTGTTTGGTAAAGCAAAAGCAGCGATGCTTCTGTGCGAAGAGAAGTGTAGCTTTTAGATCTAAGGTAATTAAAAATACTTAGGAGTATTTATAGAAAGATTAATTTCTGCGTGTTTTGAATTCTGTGTTTGCCAGGAGAATGCATCGTGACTTGTTTGAATCACTGTCTTTCTTAGAAGATAATACCATCTTCTAAGTAATTGACATGTCAGAATCTGAGGTCAGGTACACATTAAAATAGATAAAACATCTTAATTCCACTAAATTAAGTCAAAATTGTAGAGCTAAATCTATAACAATATCAAATAATTTAATTTGTGTTAGCAGTTTATAGAATGCATGTTTACCCTATTAGAGTAAGCAGAGACTGTCGTGACATCCAATTATGAAGCTACAAGAAAAAAAGTTTGTGGTGGTTTGGGGTTTTTTTTGTTTGCTTAAGAAATTGATAGAAATTTTCTGGGAAAATTTTTTGCAATATTGGGATTTTGTATGTTTAGGAAGAAGGTGTTCCTAAGCAGTGGAGGGTAAGCAGATGGATTATTACAGTTCCAAAGGACTCTGCACACCATAATGCATTCTCAGAGCCCTGAAGTTCTTTTCACAAAGGTCAATTGTTCATTCAGCAATACACATCAGTCTCTGTGGTCTGATTTGTGTAAGGAATTGAGATTTCTAAGATGTAGACTTTGATGGAGCCCGATGGGGTGCTTGTATCACGTAGAGCAGCCCTTCTCAAGATTTAACAATCAGCATGCCACATGGAAAATTCAGAAGCACTTATTATACCACCTGTAAGATTTTGATTAGTTTAATTATAAATCACTCTTGTTCTGATTTTTACCAACTCGCACACGGGCTGATTGCAGCTCACCACCAGTGTATGTAATACAGTGATATATTGTACTCCAAATTCTGATAACCACTTTTGCAAAAAGACCTGTCTGCCTGCTTTGGACAATTACATATGTTGGTAATCTGCTCTTTCTGGTGTTCTTTTTGTGACTTAAATAGCTCTGTGATAACAATGCATTTTTATTAGATCAGAGGTGTACCTCAGTGATAGTAGGACCATGAGCAGGAAATCTTGAGAAAATGAGACTAAATTGAATTTAAAAGGCAAAAAGCAAGGAGCCTGTAATGTCTGCAGCCCTGATCATGTTGAATCTAGGGGCAGGAACCAGAGTCCCAGCTGCTGCTTCTGTTCGTAGAGTTCTTGGAGGCAAAAGTGTTCTCCTTCCTCCTGCCAACCAGCCCCTGCCTCTCCTCTTATGTAGGAGAGCTCTGTGATTAATCTTTGCCCCCACACTTCCTAAGTAAAACACTCATTTCCACCTCCTTGTACACAGCCTCGAGGCCAGTAATTCTGCCCTTTGTGACAGTTTGGTAGTGGTCAGTCAGTCCTTTATAGAAACCATTTGGACTCAAGCTGAAATAAACACTGGTAACACCGAAGTATTGCCATTCCAGGAGGTGCTCGACTTGTCAGGAACTGTGCATCAACAGTTGAGTTTTTTCTGTTCTTCTCTTCTAACCTTTCTCTGAAGTGGGTACTACTTCCCACCCACCTCATTCTGGAAGCAGTTTCTGGTTTTATAGATTTCTCTGAGAGTTAAGGCTTCAACAGCCCAGAAGCCCATTGTTCACTGTAGCACAGACTGCTCCACGATGGCTTTTCTTCAAGAGTTCTGTGATTAAAGATAATCAGTTCTTTAGGAAGACTTGGTAAGTATGGCCCTTACTATGTATGCTCAGATTTGCACTGGGCTTTCAAAGAGGGGATTCCATACAGTTTTCAGAGAAAATGTGCCATTGACTGCTCACCCACAGGTTACATCCCCAAAAGCATGACAAAACAAATTAAAAGCCCCAGTCTTTTTCAGTAAATGTAATCACTTGTAATTTCTTTTTAATTAGAGTTTTTCTTCTGTTTTGTGCTGGCGAGTTTCAGTGTTTAGGCTGATCTGCTCTGAAACTTGTGTCTCTTGAATCCCTCTCTCCTGCCGTTGCCTGGCATCATTATTACAGCAGGTGGTGAAGGGACACCATAAATTTGTGGAAACTTGTGAACTTTCTGGGTTATCCTGTAGCTAATACATATAAATGACTGAAAGAAAAAAAATTAACTGGATGATGTCAGTGTGGTGTTCTGGAAGCTCCTGTGTTACTCTATTTCCACACTAATTTTGAATATTCTGAGGGGGGTTCAATCTTTTGAGGTTTTTTTTGTTTGTTTGTTTTGTTTTCTGTTTTCCCAAATTCACTCAATGTTTTCTCAACTAAATCACACAAACATTCTGCTTTTGACAGTTCAGCACTAGACATTCACCTCATTTCTTGAGGTGTTTATAGGCAACACTCCATGCCAAGCTTCTAGCAGCCTGTGTTGTGGCAGTAGTCGTTTTGTTGCCAAAAAATTCACCACTGTCAGCCTGTCGAGAGCAAGATGAGATTGCTCAATGTTCCCTGTCTGTAGGAAAGTCAAATGCCAAAGATCACTAGGGGGATTTGGAAGGAAAAAGGAAAGCAAATGTCTTGTTTTCAATTATAATTTCACAAGAAAGGGTGTGAAGCAAGAAACCAGAAGCAAATAACCAATTGAAAATGCAGCTGCCTCTTCATGGGGGTGTAGCAATCTAGTGGCAGCTGTGACACTGCATCGAAAATGGTCAGTGACCACTGGTTGCAATTAAATAGAAAATGTAATAATGTGGTAGTAAAAATGTATATCTATATAGTGTACAGGGAGAGGGAAGGAAATTATCAAAACCTCTAAGAAATGTCTGGGGAAAAAAAGGAAAAGAAATTAAGCTTGCTGCCAGTAATGTTATTATTCAGAGACAGTCCAAAATTCTTTCTGTCCCCAGATTGCATTAAAGGACTCATAAAAGCAATTAACATGTAGACTATTTTTCTAAGTCACTGGAATTTTCAGCATCTAATTACCCATTATGTAATAGCTGGAAGCCAGCAGATAATCTCAAATTGTTGATTCCCTAGGATAATTTAAAATACTTTGGTAGTAGTTGGGTTTAAAAAAAAAAAACCCCAAACAAAAAAACAACCAAAAGTTTTTTAAATGTATGGATAAAAAAACCCTCCTTTAGCATGAACACATTCATTTGAAATTATTTAGTCTGACTGAACATCAAATGATTCTGATTACCTTGGTGTTATTGGCTTTTGATCTTGTTCTAGTGAATTAAAACTGGTGCCTTGTTGAAATGCACTGCACCTAGAAAAGGAACAGGAAAAACCAGAGCTTGTTTAACTGATATCAGAAATTGATAGAACGCAGCTGGGTAAAAATTATTCTGTCCCATGCACTCTATTTAGTACCTGAAACAAGGGAAGAGATTTCAGTGGGTTATTCTTGTTGTAAGTTTTAGCTTAGTGGTATCATTAGTGGTATCATCATTATATGGTAGGCCTTGACTCTCTGATGACTTAAACGAGAAAGAAATGATCTCATGACAAACTCTGTAAATCAAAAAGGTAATTGAAATGATAAAGCTAATTTTGTGATCTTTTTCGATACTCATAGTCTGATTTTCCAGCTTTCTATAGTGTATATTTGTTACGAAGCTACTACTTTCCACCCTCAATTAAATATCAATTTGTTGATTTCATTCTAAAGAGCAGTTTTAATCTCAGTGCTTATAAATAGTATTTTTGAAATCACCTATTGTTTTTTATACTTTGATTAGTGCTGCTATTGCCCTCGTTAGCTGAACTACTTAACGTATTATGAATATATTCCAAAAGTTTAATAAATGCCTACATACCTGCTGAATATGACTGAAAGCTACACTTGCTTGTTAATTTAATACTTTAAAAAAACTCATCCTGAACTGCCAAGAACTCTGTTTCTTTTCCTTGATGTTTTCTGGGGGTTTTAGGGGGTTTTTTTGTGCTATATCATAAGTTCATAAAGTTTTTTTTCCCCCATTAAAAGTAAAGCTTTGAAAATAACAAAGACAAATCAGCCAGAGAGTGGTCATTTATTTTCTATTGAAAACCTTTGTTTTCTTATTAGATTTCTGTCTAATAGAGTACAATGAAGAGGTTATGATGTCCAAAGATGAAGATGGTTGTCTGGGAGTCTAAGTCTGCCCACATGTGCCCATGTGTAAGGGTCTCTAATGGCTTGGTGGGTGTGGAGTGTTCTAGCACAGCCAGGGGTGTGGGAACCAGGAGCTGGACTCAGTGATCCTGATGGGTCCCTTAAACCCAGCATATTCTCTGATTCTGTGGGTGCTGGCCTGCCACTTGTATTCTCAGGCATGAGAACATTTAGCTTTCAAACACATGGTAAGCATGTTTTTCATGAGCTCTACAAGTGAAAAATAGGAGGCTTTCGAAGTAATGGCTAACAATATTTATTATAACACTTAGTCACTCTGTATTTAAAACTTTGGCTTAGGTTGTGTACTGAAGGTCAGCTCATGGAATCAGGTGTTTCCTTGCTGCTTCTTATTTTTCTTCCATCTTCACACAACTGAACTCCCAAATGTCAGAATGCTAATGGAAACTTCCCACTTCCTAGAGTATGCGTCATTCTACATGTGTGATGGCAATGCAGAGAGGTCCAGAAGAGCACCTTCAGCCTCCCTAAACTAAAGACGTGCCAACAAGTGCAGGTGGCCGTTGTGAAGAACAGCATTGCTGCTTCTCAACACTTCATGTTGAGAAATAGACTGAGAGGACAGATGCTTGAAGGAAAAAGCAGGCAGGGGGAATAAGATGTATTTGTAAAGTGTCTCAAAAAGGCCTGAGTGAATCAGGGAACAATTACAACTTCTCATTCAAGAGCTAAGGGGATAGGAATTAGTGTAAATATTGATTTATTATTTTTTTTTAAACCAGTACTCCTGAAAGGTGTGGTGTTCACACAGCTTCCATCTTGACTTGCTATTTTTTCATCATCTCTGCTTCATGGAGGTGACTAAGATAAGAGCTCACGTTAATGTTCCTCAGCTGTATCTTTTCACCTCATGAACTGGAGAGTTGTTGCATTTTTTATTCATCCTGTACACAGTACTAAGAGCTTTTCAGTGGCTGATCCCTGCCCTGGTGGGCCTGTGGGCTACATCAGACATAGGGACAAGAAGGAAGAGGTCTGGTTCCCAGACTACCTAGGAACATCTTTAATTGACTTCCACTTTCATAGCAGAAGGTTCCAACGAGTTGATTTATTTGATTCTCCATCTCTTTGGTTTTGATGGCTGTGTTTTGTAAACAGTTGTGAAAAGACAAATTAAGGAACAGGATTGTGTCTGGGGAGACACAATAAAGACGCTCTTACACCTGCCAGGTTCAGCAGAAAGGAGGAAAAATGGATGGATTTATTGACATTATCTCATTCTTATACACGTCCCAACTCCACAAGGGATTGGAGAGCATGTCACTTTCTTCTCAATCCCACTGGAGAAGAAAGGTGCTCATCAAAGTTGTCATATCACAAAAGGAATGAAAACCAGAAAGTACCGTTAAGTAAACACTGGCTATTATTACATGAAACTGTGTGAGAAAGAATTTGACTCCAAAGTTAAAAACAGAAGGCTTAGAAAAACCAGGGCAACATAGGATTATTAAAAAAAACCAAAAAACCAGCAAATGGCAAATGATTAAGATCCAGTGGGAGAAATGGCTATTCACTTTTCTGCCAGAATGTGAGCTGCTTTCCTTGAAGCAGAGTAATACCAACTTTTTAAAATATAAACTGCAGTTACAATATTGACAAAGAACATGGAGTCATGTTCCTCATTTGAAACATTCTTATGAATATTACAGTAGTTCTAACACTTTAATATTAAATTTCTTGGATTGATTCAAAGTTATCATAATGGTTTATGTTTTCAGGGTTTTGATAGAGGCAGGTGAATTTAGCTTAACACTTGCTACTGTTAATAAGTTCCAAATAAGATTTTATTAGTTCTAAGAGAAAATCCTAGTGATTAATTTTAAGACTAGAACAGTAAACTTTCATATAATTAACAGTCAAATCAGAAATTAAATTAATCCCCATATTTAAAACATGGGACTGTATCCAACTGCAAACATAACAGTAATTGTTCTGTGCCCTGCTGGGGCTGCAGGGTGCTGGTATAGGTTAATATAGCTTAGTCACACACGTTCACACAGACTATGATATTATGCTCAGGGTGTACACTGAGCTGTGACCTGTTTAGGGAAGGCAGTGCTGGCTCCTGTTGAGATGTAAAAAATTATGGTTAAAGCAAGAAACTAGTGCTTGAGCTGGAAGCTTGTAGTGCATATGACACCAAATACGTAAGGAGAATTTTGAGATTAAATTTTGAGTTGGTAGAGGAGGTTGCATTATGGAGGCAGTAAACATTCTGAGACAAAGACTGAGAAAGATGCAAAAACAGGGAATAAATCCCTGGAAGCAAAATAAAGTGTAGATTTGAGAAGATTGGGAATTTCTGCATTATCCAAGTGCCACATTTACAAGTTCCTCTCCATCTGTGAGCAGCGGATGTAGGATGCAGGTCAGATCTCTGGCAGACAGCACTCTCAGGAACCAGTAATCCTCTCTGTCACTCTTCTCTAAATGCTATTGTTCATCTAAACTAAAATGGTGCTAAACTACAGCCTGCCGGCATTTCAAATATAAAGATTATCAAAAGATCTTAAGCTAAAGACTGGAGAAGATTGACAAGTGCAAAAGCACACATCATTCAGGATTCGTTCCTCCAGGCGTTCACTCATAAACTATTTTCTATTAAAAGAATGAAACATAAGCTGACAACATGAAGACAGGAAATGGCACGGGTAAGCACAACAAATGAAGCCAAAATTACAAAGGTACACACACATCAATAATGAGACTGGGAAGAGATGTGGCAGTGTTTCTGTATCGTCTCAGAGGCCTCCAGTGAGAACGTTTAGAACATTTATCAGGCTCTCTGTAAACAGATACAGAACCTGGCTTGTCTGAGTTTCAGGTCATGATGGGGCTGTGACAACCAGGAGGTGGTTCTACTCTTCATCGTGGTTTCACCTTGAGGGAGGTGGAGAAATGTTATATTTATCCATGCAAATCTTCTGCAATGTCAGCATACAGAAGTGTCAGTTAAATACAAGTTTTGAGCAGAAAATGAGTAGCATGCTAGTAGACACAGAGTGAGACCTGAGTAGAACTTACTCATTGAATAAGAGGATGTCAGGGGACAAACAGGATGGCAAGGACCATATGAAAAGGGGGAGCAGCTCTGTAAAGCACTGTAAGGCAAAGCCCGTAAGTTTGTGTCACTGTATCTTTGTGACTTGAAATTCCTTGCTCAAGTTGTAGGCACACAGGATGAGGGCTGTGCTTCTGCCATCTGCCCAGGATGGGGATTGACTGCTAAATGTCAAGGGAGATCAGAGACTTCCGTGCAGGTAAAAAGCACTGGGTTATAAAATGCTCTGCAGCTTAAGTCCCAGATGATACAAAGACTGGGCATTTTTAGATGCCCCAGATTACTGCTGCTTGGAATCTGCTGAAGCTTTTGCTTTAGCTTTGGGTTGTGTTAGAACTGCTTCAAGATGGGGGTATGATAGGGAAGCTTTCAGTAAGGGTGACTCTACCTTGCTTAAGCTGTCTTTATTTCAGAATGGTTCCCAGAGTACTTTAACAGCCTCACACGGGTTTAGGGTCTTAGTTTGGAGAATCATTTGCTGATTGATGGGGAATGGGAAGGCAAAGAAGGGGTTACCAGCAGAGGTTGGACAGGGAGGGGATGGGCTGGATGATTTGTCATGGTCAGCAGTGGGCCACTTTTCTATCACTGACTACTCCATGAGCTACAGGAATCGGAAGTGAAGAACCCAAGGTGGTACCTTCTAAGTGCAGCAAATCTTTTATACCACACAGCTGTGCTGACAGCACCACTAAAGAAGTTGGCTGTGGCTGTGAGCACCTCTGTGGAGGTGAGCAGGGTAAAATATGTGCATATTTCTCATGATCACGTTTCAGCATAAAGTCTTCTAGAGAAAAGTATGCCCTGTGGATTTTTTAGGTCATTGTGAAAGGATCTTTGAAGAAATGGGTATCTCTGCCTTCTGTTTCCTTCCTGTCTTTCTACTAGAAATGTCTCTATGTAGTACAGGCTTCAAGTGACTGCAGTGCAAAGCAGGGCTTCTCATGCAGCTCGTTGTCAAAGGTTGAACTTTGATGATTAAAATCATTTAATCAAAATCCAAAGCTGTTTGCTTCTTCTGGAATACACAGGGTGAAATAAAATAATGATTTTTCATGGTTTTTTTCTAATTGTGACACTACTAACACTTTGTCATTAATACTTCTCCTAATGAAAATATTAGATTTAGTGTTTACAAAGGGAATTTCCTCCTGGGGGACCCTTTCCATTATGAACTCACATACCTTTTATTATGCTTCTAACAATTCCTTGCCATATATGCTAACTGTGTCATAGAGCTGAGATTAAAATCAAGTAGTCTCACCTCTTGTGTTACTCCTTAATTTGGGAAAAGTAAGAATTAGCCACAACAAGGCAGTAGAACTTGAGAGCAGATCCAGTGAAATACCTGGTTCTCCACGTTCCCTTCCCAGTGTAAGCTTTGTGTGGCTGGAACCATGTCTTTCTCTGGTTTACAGTTTTGGACATGTTTAATAATACCTCTGGCCAGCTAAGAGTCCCGTTTTGAGTGTAGGACATTCTAAATGTGTGTTTTTTCTCAACTATATGACGAAATCAAATAACATGGCTGCAGAAATAATGATATTATGTGCATCCTTTGAAAATTTGATGTAATACGATAACAAGTTATTTGCTGCCAATTGCTATTTTTTCTATTTATTTACTATTATTGCTATTGTCAAATGCACATTTTTTCCAGGATAGTGTTCAGCTATTTTTTAACTAGTGTGTGCATATATGTGTGTGTGTATGTATATTTATGAAGTAAAATTTGTCATTATGGTGTAGTGTGCTATCTGTGTCAAACTATTATTAGGATAAAATATGAAGTTAATAAGCAACAACACTAAAAAGATAGGAATGGTCAGATCTGCTCTTTGTTCTGCTGTGGGGTGGTTTTGCATCCTTGGCCTAGTCTTTTTTCTTTTTTATACAAAACTAAGGTAGCAAAGTGTACATACCAGAGGCATACAGAAATAGCAGCACTCAAAAGACTTTTTAAGGCAGAAACAGCCCCAGTGCCTTTAAACTAAAGTACCATTCTACTGCAATTCTTCAGCTGAAGAGAAGAAAAACAGTTTTCTTTTTTAAACAGAAGAAAAGCAGTTTTCCTTCCTGGGTGGAGTTGGTTGGAAAACTCTGAAACCTCATCAGTTGGATAAACTTTATGCTTTTGAGTAATACTGTACAATTTCTTTATTCCTGTGCATTTCCAAGAGCTGCGACCAAACTACAAAATCAATACTTCTATCTAGCATTAATTTGTTAGTAATTGTGTGGAAATACTAATTAAATCCAGTCTAAATAGCTTGTTTTTCATTTTGCACACATATATCCCTTTGTGGTTTTTTAGGACTTCTGGTGCACAGCATGAGCAAGTTCTGTGTGTGTCAGCAGAGCAGCGACCTCATCGCTGGTGTGAAACTGAGTCACTGTTGCTTTGTTTATAGAACGTGTTTCTGTTTGCAGGTTTTCTGGCAGATATGTATTGTACTTGTTATGTTTTGACCATAAAACCCCAGATAACTGCTAGGTAATGAGAAAACTACAAATATGACCCACCCACACACAAAAAAAGAAATATTTTAAGATGGTTCCATGAGTGCTGTTGTATCACTGTGTCCTTGACCCACAGAAAACAGGTTTGATGTATTTGACACTGGATTGACTCATAGCTTTCATCATCCAACCAGTAACTGCCTTTCAGATATTCATGTTTTAGTTTGCATTACTTTGTGCTTTCTGACTCCTGAAAAAGAAGGTGTTATGGAAAGGTAGGATATGGAGAAGTGTTCTTGTGGCTTTTGTTGGGTGTGTTTTTCCATGAGAGGTCACGAAGGCAGTGCTACGAAACTTAAATCAGAAGTTGTGCCATACATTTATGGCTCACAGATGAGCCACGTTTCATCTTGCAAAGATCTTCCTACATCTAAACCTTTGAGACATTCCTGCCTTGCTGGTAGGGCTGAACATGCTTTATTTTGCAGAGAAGCTGCACACGATGTCCTCTAACAGAAACTTATTGTAAAGGATAATTTCAGGTTACTGAGATGAGGAAAACAGGTGGCACCAAAGACAGATAGCAAATGGATCTGTTATGTACAGGCTTTTCTTTCCCAGTCATGCCATCTCTGATTTTGACTGGCACTACCAAGACTCTAGATTATGCAAACAGTGTAGCAATTAGTTTAAAAATAATAATAATAATGAAAAATCAGCATTTTTCTTCTTGAAAATCAGATTGGAGGCATTCTTTACTAGAATGGGAATGGTTACATTTGTTCAGTGGTGGTTTGCAGAGGCATCTGGAGGAACATCACATTCCTCCTTCCAAGTTTCAGAAGGATTTTGTGTGAGAAAAGTGCTCACATGGTATAACTGTAATTTACTTCAGTCAGCTTTACAGATACAGAATGAGATATCTATGTCTCAGGGGTGGTAAATAGCTGCAGAAATGTGGCAAAGATAATTTATTGTTGTATCTTAATTAAAACTATAATTAACAAATAAACATTTTGCTAATAACATGCTAACAAATTTTCTGAAAGGTAATATAATCAGAGACTTGATTTCTATTTTTCCTTTACAGTCGTGTGTTTCCATTGGCATAGATGAAAAGACTTCTAGGTTTCATTTGGGTTTTTTTTTTACTTAATATTATCATAGTTATGCTCTGGACCAGATTTTCTAATTAAAGATTTGAAAGTTTCTTGGACCTGAGCAACTACTGGCTTTTTCTCTCTTCAGTGTGTGTTTGGAATGAGTAGTAAATGTTCTGTCTGCAGCCTAAAGTCAGAACACAGCCTTTTTACACACTTGGAACAGAAATAGAAGGAATGGGTATCTGTTCTCCACTACATTAAGAAATACAACAATAAAGTATTTCCAGGTGGCTCGATCAACTGACAATTAGATAATAGCAGTTCTTTATAAAAAAAGGAAGGAGTTGTATTCAAAGATATTTTTACGTAAATTATATTTTGAAAGAGTAGAAGACTTGGATGAAATTGTGCATTTGTACAGTGGCTGCAAAAACAAATTGGTAAATCAGATCTTTTTCGTAGTACAGTATTATCTGATTTTCACAGATTATTCAGTTTTAAAAATACAATTGTTCAATTAAGCCACTTAGAGCTGTTTATTTTGAAAATCTTTTACATGTGTAAATGGCTTTGTGATTCTAAGCAAATTGGAGCTCTGGGAGTGTGATGCATATTTATTAAATGTTTTGGCCTGTAGAAAATGTATTCAAAGGCCTTGTTCTCCCACAACATTCTGAAAATACACGCCAATAAAAGAGCATCCTCCTCTGACTGCATGGAGCTAAGAAAAGAAGTGACCTGGAGGAATTAGAAGAGGTGATAGAAGGACATATTTTGGCTGCCAAAGTCAGGGCTTCATGTTTAATTTACAAAAGCATTAAACTTTTCATGTTTAATTGAAGGGAACAGTAGAATGTTGGGATTTGTAATCCCAGTGATGCCATGTCAGAGCTACACGACGGTGGCACGGCTGCTGTACGGGCTGCAGATGTATGGAAACATTTTACTAAAAATGCCTTTATTTTTGTTTCTGAGGGGAAAAAAGGAGAAAACAGCTAAGGCAGCAACAACAAAAACAACACATTAGGCATGCACTACTAGTCTAGCTAATTCTAGCAGTGCTATTAGCAGACATTTAGGCAGAACTATTAACATTTAGCATCAGCACAAATGCAATTGCATTCCTACTTTTCCTCTTTCTGGCAAAATATGCATGGCCCTTCAAGGGAGAAAAAGGGTATTGAAGCTGTTTCTTAGGTAGTACAGCCTAAATGGGGACAGAGGTTTTAGGAAATTGTGGATTTGAAAAAGAAACTTGACTCAAAGGTGTTACTTAAACAGGGAGTGAGATGTTCTAAAGAATAATGCTGATCAGGTGTTTGGTTGGCACGTTCTGTGCATCACCACTGGTTTTAATTTTTAAATAGGTCTTCATCTTCCAACTTTTCTTTCTAAGTCTTCCTTTTTTTTTATATACTTGGAATTTGGGAATACCTTTTCCAGCTGTATACAAAGTAGTCTTTTTTAACTACATCCATTGTGCAGTTCAAGTTACAAATATTAAAACAAAAGTTCATCTTCTAAGATATACCAGACAACCATACAGCAGGACAGGCTGAATTGGTAGCTGCAGTAATTATCTTATTTTTGACAGTGACAAAGGGCAAATGCTTTATTATAAGTCATAAAAAATCTATAGAGTACACATATTGTAATGTGATGCTGTAAATGGGAAAATTCTTCCTAGTGCTAGCTGAGGTGTTTCGTGGGTTGACTGACATCAAAAATTGTATGAGGGAAAATTCCTTTTAAACTTTGCAATTAAAGGAAAATATTTGGAAAAAATGTTGTCATGAATTCTAAGTATTACAATTATTTTTTTAAGGGCTGAAGAGCATATGTTTTAGTCAAAGACTCAACATTTTTTAAACGGCTGGCTGGGTAGCCCTTATAAATTTATCATCACTGATGTTGGATTTCCTGTTTGAAAAAGAAAACAAGCAAATCATCATTATTCAACTGTTGCTACTCTTAATAATTTCACTTTTAATAATTTTTAATAATATCAGTTTGCATTTTGTCAGTTATCTTGTTCTTTGAGCTACACAAGTAGCCACTTGACATCAGGGAGGAGAATTTGTGAGCCAAAACAGACGAGTCCCTGTGTGTACAGATACTTCTGTTACCTGCTCTCCCTGCTCCTCTCCTCAGTGGCTGTAACTGAGGTTAATTTCGTGTGACCTCTTGGTCTTTTTGGAGACCCCAGAGCTCCCAGGGATGTCCAGAAAGCTTGGTGCCTGCTCAGGCCCCTCTGTTTTTTCCAGCTGGGTAAAGTATTAATTTGTAGAGAAAAGCTTTCTGACCAAGTGTAGCATGAATTTTCCCTATAGTGAGAGTACTCTTTATTAATTTCTCCCATTTTTCTCTGTCTCCTACTCCAGTGTGTGGGCAGGCCTGATTTTCCTCTTCATTTCAGTTCTGTATATTGAATCTAATCGGTGGAGGAGCAGCAAATTAAATACCAAGTCTTGTCTGGGGTTTTTATTCTGCTGCTTTAGGAACAGGCTTTGTTGTAGGACTGTGCTGTTGGAATGTCTGAGATCTACTATAGCAGAAAGTCGTGGATTTTGACTGATTTTACAACTCTACACTTTTGTTTTGTCCTTTTCACTGTGGTTTGCAAGTCTTCCCCCCACCCAACACCCCTTAGCCCCTAGGAAAGCTTTGTGATTCAGGGTAACCCAGGTCTCAGGGCTGTCACCCAGAGGGGCCTGTGGCCAGGAAAGGGGGGATCCCTTTGGTGCTGTCACCATGTCCCCACCAAGCCTTGGTGCCTGGTCCTCCCCCACACCTCCAGGGCCAGAGGGGACCCAGCTGCAGGAGGAAGGGCTGGTACCCGATGGGGAGGAGGGAGCAGAAGCTCGGGATGTGCTTGTGAGCCCATGGGGGTCTTAAGTTCCCCGCAACCACTGAAGGTTCCAGGGTCGCTGGCAGCTGGAAGGGGAGGAACTGCAGAGTTTGGGAGCTGAAGTGAGGGGCTGTGCCCTCCCTGCATCTCCTCTCACTGACTGCTCTCCAGATGAGTCCATTGCTTAGGTCCTTATTCACCTTTTTAAACTTTTATTACTAAAATTCTGTGTGACTTGTGCGTATGAGGTGCTGTAGCCATTCTAATTTTTTTTTTCAGTAAATATACTGCTTTTGCTTGTTTAGCTATTTAATTCCTCAAGCCATTGCTTTATTTTTTTTTTCTCTTTCAGTGAGGAAGGCAAGAATCACATTTCTATGAACCAGATACTTTGTTACGCTAACACATATTTTGTACTTAACAAGTACAGATTTAAGTGATTATTTATATAAAACGTGTGAGAATAAATTCTTTCTCTGCTTGTCTCTTGAGACGGAAATTCACGATTCCGAATTTTTCTACATCTAGCAGCTAATGATTTAATTTGTACTGGTGGCAGTTTAAATCCTGTCACTGCTCAAATGGCATTGACTGCTACAAAAATACACAACCATCAAACCAGATTGTTGTTTTAAAAAAAAGTAAAGATTTAAATACTTAATTTCTCAATTAGATACTAATCTTGTAAAGTGAACTGTTTAAATGTAAAAGAAGAGTAAATACACTATTCTTCTACGGAATCCTTCAGTGTATCTCTCAAAAGTCAAATTTGTTCTGCAATGCTAATGTTATAGTCTGGGTTTCAGAGAATTTGGGACCTTTTTAAGCTGTCTTAAATTTTCTCTGCTACCTTTTGACACATTTTGGAAAGGCATAATGAACTTCTGTTGAAGGCAGCAGAATTCGAAAGTGTTCAGCAGTGTCAAGCATGATGCCAGAAAGAGTGCAAAGTCTTTTAAGTGATCGTAGCAAAAGTTGATCTAGATGTACCCCCCAAAGTTTTCTGATTTTTTTTTTTTTTTTTTTTTTTTTGAGGCATATTTCACATAGGAGCTCATTTTCTTGCAGTACACTGCACGGTAGTTCAGGGATTGGTCTGACACCATCACAGAGACCCCAGAAACTGAAGCCCACCTTAGAGCATGGAATGAAGTTATTGCTGGTTTTAAAACCTTTGAAGAAGTAAGAGGAGACTTTGGGGAAAAACCCTTATCCAGTGAGAAGGCAGTACCTGCAGTCCTGCCCACGCTGCTGAATCCCCACACCCAATTAATCCTCTGCGTGCGGGGTGATCGTGGGCAGAGGCAGCAGCAGCTGGAGTTACCCCAGTGGCTTTCAGCTGCTCATCTGAACCTGCTCGTTGTCTACAGGCAATAAAAGTTAAAACAGTAAGTTTCCTCTGTAAGAACTCAGCGTATAAGATTTTAACCACATCAGAAGTTTGAAATGTCACTTTGACTTCATTGTTTGGTGCAGTCAGGACAGAGCAGACGCAGAGGGAGGTGTTACCCTGTGTGGTCCCTGCTGTCTTTAGGGTGGCCAGGCCCTGGCACTGCCCGGGGCACGGGGACAGTGCCCTCAACGAGGGGCTGTGACTGCGGCAGCCCGGAGTCCCCCGGGCAGCTGGACCAGACGAGCACTGGGGGTCCCTTCCCACGGAACAGTCCCGTCCATTGGGGTGTTCCTTCTTTTTGGGCACCTTGCTGGTAGTGACAAGGCAGTCTGTCACCTGTAGCACATCCTAGGTTTAATTGCTGTCCAGAAGCAGCAACAATGAGCAGGCTAATGCAGAAAAGCATCCTCAGTTACTTTTAGGTTGGGGGAAAGCTGTGAATGGGCTTGTTCCGGGAAAACGTGGCCAATTTAAACTTGTTTGTGTAGATATTTAAATCTGAATGCTGCTCTTTCGGAGGTTGTTCAGGTTGATGGAACAAACTGAGCTTTGACTTACATGAGAGGCAAACTCTGGCTGAATGCTACCAATCTAAATATCAGAACAGTTCTGCAATCACAGGTGTCAGCTTTTCCTGAGCGATGTACCTATAATATTAAACATAACATCACTGTAATGATGAAGCCTCTTTTCTGTCCTGGTCTAAGATAGTGGCAGAAGTTAAATATTCATGGCTAAGTTTTAATAATATTGGGCAAAGAATGAGCTGGATACTATAAACATTTTGTGTCCTAATAATTTCTGTAGATAGGAAGGATATAGCTATTGATGTAGTTGTTAATTACTTTGGGGTTTTTAAGCCCATATCAGGGGTATAGTTACTTTAACAAATCTTAATCAAGTCTTTCAGTGGCAATATTGAATTTTAAAAGTAATAGTTACTGGTTGCAGCATGACTTCGTTAGTATACAGGAAAATCATTCCGTGGTGATTAACATCTATTCACATCTTGGAATGCATTATGGGCTCTAAATTATCATAGAAATTAATGCAATCTTCTTAAAAGGGTTTAAAATATGGTAATAGATACAGCATACCAGCACCTGCAGCTCAAGGTTCCAAAGTTATTTAAGTTGGATATAATTATATTTATTTTGCAAGCATCTAAATGAGAGGGAGAATAAGGCACAAAGTTTAATCAAAATGGAAAATATAGGCACTCAATTAGAGGTCAAGACAGACTTCTAAAATTCTCTTTTATTTAACCAATATATTGCTCTTCCTGATGCATAGGAAACACTTTGTCCATTTTAAAGGTTTGAAACCTATGGCAGAATTGTGACATTCCTTGTACTGACTTCATATTAGTGAATTCAGTCAACTGGGTTTCTTGTGATTTTCACCATTAAATCAAGGAGGAAAGTTTATTACACAAGGTTAATTTTTCAAGGCTGCTGCTTCTCACCTGTGGACTGTGCTCATATTTTCTTTTTAAGGGTCATTGGCAGATTAATTTTCCAGCAGTCTAAAAGAACAGGATGTACAAAAAACAAAATAGAGCAGTTGCTTGAAATCAGCTTCTGGCTCATCCTGTTGGAGTAGCAGGGAGCAAACAGGAAAATGAGCAGGTACAATTAACCTGGAGCTGATCCTGTAGAGATGTGGTACCTGGATACATAAGTAATTTCATCTAAACTTGACTTCAGCTCCCATTTTGCAATTAAATTAAAGGAGCTAGCCAAGAAATAATAGTGGAGTTCTTTGCAGAAGATATGATTACTTCCCTGGTGTAAAAGAAAAAAAAAATATGCATAGGTATATATGTGTGTGTTTGTGTTGAATATCTGTGGCATAATAAGTAAATATCTCCTTATTCCTTATCTTCTTACTCTCTAGATGTTTCATTGAGTGAATCCCTGCCTATCTTTAAGATAGCAAGAAGACATGCTGACATTTGATGGCAGTGTTCATTGTGCATGGTTGGAATGCCAAGAGAGATTTACAGATAACAGAAATTAGCAGAAAATGCTTCTTATTACCAGTAGAGAAAAGCTGTATTTTAAACGACAGCCAGATGCTTGTTTACTGTGACTGTAGTGTAATGGTAATATTCCGTTCTGAGGGCACGGCAGCCGCTGAGGGCGTGGGGAATTCAGGAACACTCCAACCCCAGCCTCTTTTTTTTTTTTTAATTACTTTTTCTCAAGTAAAATGATGAATTGCTGCCCACAGTGCCAAACAGCAAGAAGTAACATAAAAATGGGAGCTGTTTAATGACAGGGTTTGGCTTTTGGTGAGGGACTGTTGGGATATGTGTGTTTTGCTAGATGTGGTACAGAAAAGTAAAGTCTTTGCAATATCATTAGATTATCATTCATAAGTACTTCTGTTTCAATTTTCTCAACAGTTCCTTCAGCACTAGAGGCTTTTAAGCATCTGTTGATATTGCATGATGATCTTAATGAGATAGAAAAACAAGTGTTTTCTGCATAGGAATGAGTTCAGAATATTTTTGTCCCATTTGGAATGAAGTTTGAATTACAATATAGTCCTTCTGTAGATATCTTTGTCCAGCTGTAACGCTTGAGATTTACTTTAGCTGCAAGTTTGAAACTAAAAGTGAAAGAAGTAAAAGAGAAAAGGGAATAAAAATGGAGGGATAAAAAAAATACCAGCACACAACATCCTACAACAAAACAGAAAACAAGGAAGGTCAATAAAGAGTGTAATTACTAATTCATTCAGAAATGGAAGTAATTTTTTTTTTTAAGTGAAATGTCTAAAACCAGTAACTAATAGTTCATTAGGGCAATTTTACTAGTGTTTGTATCTCTTTTAATTGGTTTTAACCTTTCCCTTTGTGTGGAACTATTAAAAAATCAAAGAAGAGAATATTTAGAGAGACAGATTTATGTTAGCTCATGGTTTGCACTGTTTCAATGAGGCCAAAGGAGTAAAGACTCTCTACAGATCCTGAGCTCTGGGTAGTGAATGGCTGTCTTCCACTGATGAATCGTGGTGCCAGGCTTCAACCTTTGAGTTGCTGTTTAAATATGAAAATATGAATTTCTACAGTTAGAAACTATTCCCAAATGATTTACTCTTTTCTCAGGAATATGTGTGCAAACATATTTGAATAAAAATCAAAGAAATTTTTCTTCTTGGCAGGAGGAAGGTTGAAGTGGCCGGATTAAAGAAAATGTTTTTAAAGTGTCATTGATTTGGAAATAAATAAATAAAACACATGTGCACGTGTGTTCAAGCACATTTACACAGGTAGTTCAGGCAGGTCTCCAGTAAATTGATCATTAATCATATGTAGTAAAGTTACAATTGCCAACTGTGGTATTTCCTTAATGCAAGGTGAAACATGTGGTGGATAAGTAAGTGCTAGTTTTAGTGAAGTGGGGATAGTAATTATTGCCAATTGATCTTTCATTAATGGCTTTATTTGTTATTTGTTTTACTTGATTTGCTAGAAATTTACTGTGAATCAAGCTCATAATTTAAAGATGATGCTTAGGAGTCATCATTTCATGATCCTTAAGATTTCTTATTTTAGGCCTTAATTTTTCCATTTTTGTCCATTTTATTGCCTTGAAAAATATGTGAAATAGCAATCTGAAAGTGGGCAAGCAGTGATACCTCTGGTTCACATCCACATATGCATTAAGGTTTATATAGTGAGCTGCAGAATCTAAAAATAGAATTGGTAAAGACATGTATGATTGCTGAGTTTATTCCTAAGGGAAACTGAAGTTGCTCAAGAAAGAAATGTTGCTCCTCTTCCACTTAGGAGCACTGAGAGAAACAAATTCCACCTTCCCTTCACTCACAGCATCTTCACATGTCATTCACGAGGGAAAAAGCACTGTCAAAATAAAATAGGTATTACTGTGACACACGACTGCATTGTTGGTCTGAAAGTTTTATTAACAACTCACATTTATATATTTTTATGATACTTTTAAAATAGTGAATTATGAATGGTTGAAAATACCCTCCAGCTTAATTGAGAACCATTATGTCTAGTAATTGCCAGTGATTTCAGAAACAGCCGTTGTTCTCTGGCCTATTAACATAATTTGAATTTTTTATTGCACTTCATAATTATCTGTTGGAGTTAAAAAACAGGCCCATTTACTGAAGTGTTTAAGAACAAAAGCCCCAAATGGGCTGGATTGTGATGTGTTATTTCTATTAACCAACCTTGCTGGAACCATTTTGTACATCAGTTTTTGATGGGGTCATGCCTTCTGATAGAAGAGGAGGGTGAGTTCTCTAGTCTTCATTTCACTAAGTGTAGGTAAAACGACATCTTTTACAATTGTCTTTGACTCTTTCTTACGTCTCTACTCCATTTAGTCCTCAATCCCACTCCTGGGTGATCACCATGATAGCTGAGAGAAGCACTATTTCAGCCTTATAAACTTAACAAATTTCATCCGTTCTCTGTGGAAAGTTAGCAAGGGCAGAAGAAATTTGGCTCCTGCTTAGTTCATAATAGTTTTAGATCAAGACTTTTATTTAGTTTTGTGATTTGTAGTGAAAACAAGCTCCTTATCTATCACTTACCCTTCTATGTACTGCAATAAAAAATCATTGAAACTGGTTTTTCCAACATATGATAACATACAGCATGTTCTCTTTTGTTATTATAAAAACCTGCACTGACAGGAAGATCTCCTAGTTGTTCCTATTTCTGTCAGCATTCTTTGTAGAAATTGTTTTAAGCAGGTTTTTCTTTCTCAAGAGTTTAGACCTCAAGCCTTCAGGTAATCTTCTCAATTGGTTCCTGGGGCTGTAGAGAGACAGGAAAGTGAAGTTCTCTTAGCAGCTAAAATTGCAGGTTCTTGTTAAAATAAAGTTTTAAAGAATCTGGTATTGGAGGGGGGGGGAAGAAAAGAGGGTAGGAAGAGATAGAAGTCCTGGACTTTTGTCTGATGGTAAGGATAGTGAAAGATGTGATCCCCTTTTCAGAGAGAATCGTAACTAACTCTTTGTAACCCTCTGGCAGTGTACCCTGCTTCTCTCTGTATTGAGCCTCTCTGTCTCACTAACTTCATCTACATTCTCCTAAAATCCATCAAACCTTGTGTTCAGCCTCTGTAGGGCCCTAGCGGAAAGTGTGAGAAGATTTGGAGGATAGAGGACATGGGGCTGGGCAGAGAGGGGACAGGCTGTGAATTTCTCTGACCCTGGCCAGTTGCTTATTTAGGGCATTCAGTTAATAAAGAACTGCACCCATCACCTCTTGCTTCCTTCTATGGCAGGAACATTTTCCATTGCCTTTATGCTCACAGGGAGAAAGCACACACCAAAAACGTGGTACAACTTGTTGGGGAAAAATCCTACCAATGAAAAGAGAGGCTTTGCTGTGAGCCAAGAGAAACACTTCCTAAGCAGGTGTCGGGGGTATGTTTGTTGTGTTTGAGTTTATTTTGGAGGAAATGCTTTTCCAGTAACTTGATCAAGCCCAACTGTAAACCTGAATTCCAGACATGAACTTTCTGCAAACTCTGAGTAGCATCCATGTAGCTGAGAAGACTGTAAAAATCTCATGCATGCCTTGGCCTGTGGCAAAATTTAGATTTGAATAAGCTCAGAGCTTTCTGAGGACTTTTTTCCTAGGAATGTTTTAGATAGGTGCAGTGGAATGAAAGGGAAATTTTGTGATATGTAAATGATCTCCTATCATTGAAAATTCTAAAATAAATGTTATATAAGTGTGGTTCTTCGTGCTTTAGTGTAGGAGGCATCTTTTGGGAGACGGCAGGAAAATCACCCTTAATTAAAACTGGGAATCTGGAATTGTTGTACTACTTTTATGATGTTTTTTACTGTGGGCTCCTGGCAATTGTTACTGGAGCAGATCTTACATTATATTGGCATAAATCAGGCTAACTGGTTTTGCCTTGCAGGACATACTTTTTAATACCTGCAGCTTGCTGGTGTGTTGGTTTTGGTTTGGAGTTTTTTGTTTCTTTACACTGGGTTTTTGTTTGTTTGGGCTTTTTGTTTTGTTTTTTGGTTTTTTGTTTGTTTTAGTGGCATCAATATCAAGTAAAACATAACTTCCTTCTCATGACTAATGAGAATTTTTTCTGAAAATAACTCAAAGAATAACTCTTGGTAATGTTAGGACCCCACGTATCCCAGTGTGCATACACACATATTGTGTGTGTGTATGTCTGTATTTGTATGTGTTTATATAACATCCATAGAGGTGGTGTACACCTAACTCTTGTATTAAGTGATTTTTGGGGTTTTTTTCACCCATTACTTGTGGCAGAGCAAAGGAGGATCCTCAGATTGGGGGCTGCCTGGGAAGGGTTACCTGCAGTAGCCCCTTGGGACGGATGAACAGCAGAGGTTTCTCCTTCTTAAGAGACTAGCACTCTAAACTGTTTAACATTTATTATTTTATAATTATTCTGGAGATTTGGAGCATTCTTTACCCAAAAGATAGTGAAATGCATCCCATTTGAGGTGTAGCATTTGTTATGCTGGCAGAATGTAAGAATTTTTAAAATACACTGCTCAGGGTGGGACTGGTGATTGTGTATGCCTTGTAATACACTTGTTTTATATTTTTACTCAGTCTCTGACTCTGTTATAGGTATTTTATCTATTTCCTTCTGTGTGCTATAGATCAAGAAGATATTAGGTCTCATATAAAATACAAGCAAATGACCAGCAATCTTCTTGGCATTAAATTTTACAAGGTGTTATTTACAGACAATTTTGAGAGCTTTTGCAAATTAGTAAGTTGTTGACCAGAGACGAAACTGAGGATTTTTTCTCTTTCAATGGCCATGCATTTTCTAGCATAAAGAGAGTGATGTATTTACTCTCATATGTGAATATATATATATATATATATATATATATAAAATATCTATAAAATAATATGTATTCTGTATATGCTAGCATATGTCTATGTGATTGAGCTTCTGGGGTTTTGAATCTTTTGTATCTTTAGAATTGAGGGGAGGAGTGGATGGTCTTACTACCAGCAGTAAAATAGTCATTTTTTTTTCACTTTGCTTTTAAAGGAGTATGTGCTCTGTTACCCATAAGAGATTACCCCTTCGGGATCTTAGGGCTTGGTCTGACTTGCATTTTCTTTTGCTGCTCTTGTACATTGTTGGATTTAGTGTATGGGGATATAATAATGATATTAAAGTTAATAAATTGATGTCAGTAGCACCTAAATCTGTGGCTCAGGTGTTTAATGGCTGTTCTATCTCAGAACGAGTGGTACCAGTAGTTCTGTGTGCAATTTCTGTGAATTGTCATGGGGTTAATTCTGCACTCCATGGCAAACTTAAAACCTGAAACAGCATCATGCACCGTAGAAAAGTTTTTTGGTTATTGGTTGTAAAACCAAGTTACTGGAGAGAAGCAAATTCAAAGTTTTAAGAATTTCAAGTGTTGCATACTGGAAGTGCATATTGTTTCAGTGGTATACCTGTAAAATTATGTGGTGCAAAGGATGTTTTTTCTGCCCTATTTCCCTGCCTCACTGCTTACAGGTGGTGCCAAGGTAGTGCCAAAATTAGATGTGATGTGACCTGAGACTGCTCTGCGATTGTTTCATCTGGATGTGAGAGGGAAGCTGTCAGCGTGTTTAACATGGGACCAAGTTCTACGTTGGGAGAATTGATTTTCTCTGTATATTTGTTTGTAACATGCAGTTATAAACAGTGTAGCTGAGCTCTCTTACCTTAAAATACCAGCATAAATGAATATTTGAAGTAATGATCCAGAGTTAGGAAATTCAGACAAGTTAGAAGTTGTTTTTCTGATGTTGAGACCTGACTTCAAGCAAAGGTGAAAAAGAAACAATTCCAGATTACTGAAGTACTTTTTAATGTTCTCTGTGTCCATTGATAGCCTGAATTTTGACAGCAGAAGCATATACAGTTATATGCAGTTCATCTTCCTTGACTGATTTCTCCATAAGCCTTCGGCTGAGTTTAGTTATGACTTATAACTTGAGCATGGCATTTGGGAGAAACAGAAAAAGTAGTATAAATGTAAATGTGAAGAGCTACAGCTCATTCTGTTTTTGAAATTGTTGGTGTGAAAAGAACTCAACAGTGTTTTATTTAAACAAGGTCTGCTTCAACCTTGATTGACTTGCAGTAAATTGCCTGGTACAAGAGGCAAAAGGAAGTGGATAGAAAAATGGCAATCAACACCAAATGTTTCACATATTGATTGACAAGCACCAGAGATGTGCTAGAGTAAGATAAATTGGCTAACAGAGCCCATCTTGACAGCTCCTGAGATGGGAAAATTGTTCCTGTTAATTTGCTGCTGGGACCTTGTCATTTATGGGGATATATATTTGAGTGCCTTCTAATGGTGTAAACAAACTTTGGATTCCTAAGAAGCATATTTCAGCTTCAGTTGCTTTAATTTCTCTCTGTCCATGTATTTCTGGGCTGTAGTTTTAAAGTGCTTTAAGATTGAAAAGATGAGAGAAACTGTCATTATTTTAAAGATACAGTTTGTGCTGAAATACAGAATGGTACATTCAAGCTATTCTGTAGCCTGTTTGATTTGCAGTGGGGTTTTTGCTTTACAAAAAGCATGGAACAGAGCCCATTTGTTGCAGGAGAAGAACATGTATCTTTATTCCTTCATTTTGGTGACTTTAACTGTAACTATAATGAAAAGATTTCTTACCTCTTTAACACGTCTAGTTTGGTGCTCCCAAATGCCTTTTATTCAGGATACAGGTTTTTTTAGTACTGCAGAATCAAGATCCCTTTTTCATATAGTGGCCTTTCATGTCTGCAATTTCTTTTCATTACAAGGAAATTTTATCTTTTTAATTTCCTGTATTGGTCTCATGGAGTGCCATTAATTATGGCGATACACAGCAGTGGTAAAATAATTAATGGTCCGATCGCTGTTGTGTTGCAATCTGCCACTCAGGTTTTACTTTGGCTAAATCTTTTCACATAAAGTGAAATTTGACATAAACCTTCTCACTTAAGAATAAATATTTTTCAGTTTTCATGTAAGCAAAGTGAGGCAATTCTAGTGTTCAGCTAAGGTGTGGCCTACAAACAATAGTTTATATTCTGTTTCTTTATTTGAGTCTTCTTCCCGAACTCTGAACTAGAAATCACCTTTACAAAAATGGAAATATTTCAAACCTTATTCAATACAAGGTGAGAAAAAAAATTTATCTGCTTGTTTGTAAGTGGTTTGGTAGTATGTCCACAATCCTATACTAGGGTATTTAGTGTATTCCTTATCATCTTCAGGGGATAGTTAGCTCTACCAAAAGACATCAGAGAGATTTTTAAGGGTTAATTAGGCCTAGCTCATCACTAGTGATGGCATTTCACTTCCTCTTAGATTTTAAACTGCAGCTTGGGTCCAGGCTGTATTCCTAGACTGAGCACAGGGCATCGTCCTGCACTGGATGAACACAGCAGCCGGGTATTCCGGTCAGGGAAAGACTGCAGCTGGGGAGCTTCTCCCTGTTCGGAAGCTTTTCAGGACTTCAGAAAACTGCAGAAACCCTGGCTGGTCTGAAGGCAAAAACAGAGTTTGCATTGATTTACTTGGAGGTTTCACTGTGGTTTGCTGTTAAATGCTGGGATGGTTGTTTAGTCTGGAAGGAGGATGCGTTACAGGCGTGGTAACTTGTAGGGGCACACAAAAGTTCCGTGTAACATATAACAGTCTTAAACGTTTGTAGCACCTGTGAAATGTTTAAGGAAAATGGATGTTTTGCTCCCTGAAGTGCAGTAAGACATAGGGAAGTTAAATGATGACATGGCTTTTGTGCTTTGGAAAAACCCAACAGTGACAAGAGAGGACTGAAAAGTCAAACCTTCAGTTTGCTTGTGCACCCACAACTCCTGCTAAGTCAATATGGGTGGTACAAGCAATGCAAGAGTGGATGTTGAGAGAAGAAACCAGATGAAGCAAGAAAAATGTAAATCTCAATATTACGTCATCTAAGTTTAAGTATCAGTATCAAGGATAATGGAAGATTAATTCCCATCATCCTGGTGCTTTTCTGACTGCACATCACTATCTGCCAGCACTAAAATACAAACACCTCTAGAGTGTGTCACAGCAGTGGGATAGCACTAATTCAGAAGTGTGTTCACCACACATTTAGAAAGCAAATAGAAACACCATATTTTAACTGTAGGTGGAACTAAGAAAAGTAGACTTTAATAGCCTGAACCAGAATTAGCCAGAATATAGCACTGGCACATGATAGAGCAGATTTTAAGCATATTATTTAAATTATTTGGCCATTTACATAATGTGGGTCATGTGAAGCCTTGTTTTCATTTCTCATTTGTCCACCAGGAAATAGAGCTGCTTTTTTTAGTAGGCTCCAAAGAGTTAACACAAATCCCCCAATCATTATCCAACTCCCACCAGTTAGTACTAACTATGTACAACTCTCACAGAGTTTGTTAAATAATTACAGGTTGGAGTTTTCTCATGTTTGTTCAAGATAGTGTTATTTTTCCCACCTATTAGTGACTCCAGGCACTTGAATCGCTAAGTGTTGCAACGTTCCTGGAAATAAATTTCTCTAATAGACATAAAGCCAACATTCAGGGGGAAATGCAGTGGAGATGGTGTGAGTGGTTGTTTAACAGTACTTAAAATTTCACTAAAATAAGGTGAAGGTAAACAGGAGGTGTTTGGATAGTGGAAACAAGTTGGTAGCCCAGCTTAGTGTGAACTCCAGGTGTCCCCAGAATAAAGATCAAATCAAGTATTTCTAGATTGATCTGAGAGGGCAGATTACACAGGGTGCCTGCTAATTACCTACCCAGGGCCTAACAACCCCTTTGTTAGTGGGATTCCCTGACATGAATGTTTAGCTGATAAAATTAATAAACAGGGAATTTTCTTACTTCCCAATTTTTAAAAGCTGTACATATTATTAAGTTACCATAAAATTCATTCACATATGGTTGTGGATCTTCCAGTAAGTTTCTTCTAAATACATTCCTAATCTCAGAACATTATTTTTGTCCCACAAGGAACAGGCAGTTGATAAGTTGTTATAATTTAATGTGAGTTGTTATAATTTAATGTGAGTTAGCTCAGTAGAACCTTTTTTTAGGGAAGTTAAATTAATTCTGGTTGGTGTGAGTTTTGCGCCCATGGATTTGTCTCTGAATCAGAGGTAGGGTAATATTAGAGGAGACATTTTGACTTTATGACTGATGGGAAAAAATCATTGAAACAAATTACTGTTTTCCAGCTATGAAGGTATCAAACATATGCCAAGTAATCAGCTTGCTAGTGTAATAGGTTCATGAAGGAAAAGGGTTTTCTAATCTTATTCACTGATGTTTTTCCCGAGACAGCAACAGCTTTTATAAAATGAGGCTTGTAACTTCTCATTACAGAATCTAATCTGCCCAGAAGACATTGAACAGCTGCAGAACCCTAACATCTTCTAGCTGTAAATTGCTTTTATTATTTATCTTTGTTTAACTAAAAAAGAGAGGGGCATCAGATGATTTAACAAGACAAGAATTAAGTGACATTAGCTTTTGACAGCAGCAAATTATTCCTTTACATACTGAATTGGTTTAGATAATTCTGAAGTCATGACTGTCTCCTTATTTTTAATATCCAAATTTCATAAAACTGATACATTTTGTAGATGGATTGCTTAGAAAAATTAATTTAACTTCAACACTGGAAGTCAGAAGTGATTGATTTCCAAGTCAGTCTCACTCTCCTGCAGAGTTTTTGCAATGATAATATCTTGCATTGGCACAGTGATTTCCATATTCAAAGATTACACATGCGCAGTACTGCAGAAAATATTAATCACATACAGAGGTCAAATGGTTTAAGGAAGATAACAAAGCTTAAACAAGCTTGTAGAATGGATCTGTAATAAAAAAAACAGAGATCAGGACTTGCTGGTGGTTCTTCATCTTTCCCTTTTCTATTATCTACAGTTCTCAGACTGTATTCCTGGTTGTGCAGTAAATGGGTTCACTTTACAGGAGAGGGAGAAGGAACATAGTAAATATGAATATACTTCAATGGTTTGTCGTTCTGTTTTGGTATTTTGTAAAATAAATAATTTTAATTTTTTTTGTAACGAGTTTTGAGAAAACGAAGCAAGATGTAGGGAGTTATTAATTTTGTTAAATGAGAAAACCACAAACCTATGGTACTGAATTGCCTTTGCTGATTCACTGTTGTGTAAATCACAGGTGATGACTTAACTGTGTCTTAATCTCTCTTTTGCCACTCTCTTTTAATTGCTTCAGAGCCATTCTCTGTCTTGCCCTGGTATGATATGGTGGTACCAGCTGCATCCTTAGTGGCCCTTATTATCCATTTTGATGCAGAAAAATACCTAAACACATCAGCAAACACGTCTGGGCTTTTAGGAAGACCTTGTTTTCTCCTTTGACTTTTGTGAAATAGACTCTGTGAAAGCCTTTTTCTTAGCTTGGCTGGTTTTGTGCCTGTTTGCTTTCGAAGATAGGAGCTTCAGGAGGACTGGAAGTACCTTTCTTCAGTGATAACTCTCTGTCATCCAAATCCTGATTTATATCTTTATCTTTTGCTCTTTTGAATCCTGTTTGCCTTAGAGAAAAAGTGCAGCAGCTTAGGCAAGAGAAAGCAACCTGATGCTGAAGAAAATGGTCACAGACTGTTAGATTCCTTTCCCTGTTTTTCTTGCATACTTCATTTGGGGCTTTTGTTTTGTCTTGCCCCCTTGAGGTGCGGTCTGCAGTCACGAGTTAGCCGAGTGCTCTGCACGGCTGGCTGAGCATTGCTGCCTGCCCCTGGGTGACTCCCGGGTGCTCTGTCCCTCTCCCCTGGGAGCAGGCAGCACAGGGTGCTTGGCTCTAGGGGGAATAACTTTCTCCCCTGAGCACAGCTTTGCCTGCTGGGGCTCCGCTGGCCCCCGGTGGGTGGGAGCACAAATGCCAGTTTAGCTACAAAAATCATTCATCCTGCTGTTCCTCACCCATGCCAGGTAACTGTAGTAATTTCACCAAATACGAAATATTTATGTTCCTCATGCCAGTTAGGACAATATATATTTAATTTATTAAATATAACTCTGCTTGAGAGTGCCCAGGCCAGTGGTGAGCAGTGCTATGCATACATATTAGAAGGAGATATTTTTTTTCTTGTGCAGAAGGAAATTTTTCTGGGGAGGAAAGGGCGAGTCTGCTGAATGTGCTGTAGCTTAGGAAAGCTTCACCTTCATCAAGTGTCTGCCTAATTTATAGTGCTTTGCACTGCAAAAACGTGTCTTACCTTTTCTAGTTGTTTCCTGACACATTTAGCAGCTTTTCTCACTCTAAAGTGAACTGAGCAATGCTGACAATGCAGGTGCTTCAGTTTAGGCTGCCTTGAAAACGCAGTGCGAATGTGTTGAGTGGAGGAGGGCTGTGAGCTGGTACAGGGTCCTGCCTGTGGTCCTTGCACTGATTCTGTCCAGCTTTCCTGATGGAAGGGAGCAAAGGAGGCCGATATCTGATCTTCTCTTTTATCACCTCTAGTTAATATCCCCCCAATTCCATTGCTAGAGAGCCCTCTGGGTATGATTCTGGTATATATGAGCAATGCAGCGACTGCGGTTAATGATCCTGTCCATCACCTAAGTCACTAACATAATTTTATGGGATTACTTTGCACAGGGTCCTATGCTTTGTATTGGTGTAACATGAATATCAGCAGCTTCAATCAGTAAATGTCAAAATCTTAATTGCCAATTAAGTGTTTTACACAGTGTTTCTGATGCCATCAGTTATGGAGAAACAACTCTTCTGCTTTCACTCTTTACTTCCTTAGCTTCCTCCATCAATACTTGAACGCTGCTACAGCTTCCAAAAAGCTGGTTTTTAAAATACAGTTATCTTCAAGTTTCCCTTCTTTCTGCAATTTAACCTGCCAAGGATTGCACAGGGAGACATTGGCTTGTGTGGATCTTTTCTGTCCAAGTCCTGGTCCTTACGACCAGAGCTGTAGAACGAAGGAGCTTTATTGATAGCAATATCTGTGACTAACTGTAACAATTAAGATCATTTATGTTTATTGGCTGCTTGACTAGCAGACAGCCTTAGAGAAGAGCAGAACAGTTACATCATTGCCCCTTGGTTGTGAAGACTATTGGCTGTGTAAACTTTTGGAAGCTGATCTTGCTTATAAAAGCCTATACATATAGGAAGATTTTCTGTCGTAAATGTAAGTTATCAATGAAGATATGCTGCTTAGGTGTATGGAATTCATGCTGAAAATGCGTGGGGTTGAACAATCTACACAGATGTTTGCTACACATGTCTAACCTTAGAAGAGAGATTCTCTTGATGGGAAAAGCTTGAGAATTCCATTACAGATACAATGAGCTTTGAGATCAGTATTTACCACCCCTGGGACTCAGATACTTTCTAATGAGAGGACTTCCTGAAATGAGTAACGTAGTGTGAGATGGCAACACACAGGTTGTGATCTTCCCTCCTGACAAAATTAACTGTAATATGGCCATTTAAGGAGTCTGGATTCATGTTTAGACCTGTTAAAATACTTATGCATGTCTGTCTAGAGGTGTGTGGGAATATATACTTCAGTATATTAAAAAGTATATAAATGTATGCACACACATTTTGGAATGCATATTTCCATGATTACTGCTCAAATTTGTTGAATTCCAGGGATTTTTTGTTGGTTTCCTGTTTCCTGTCATGCGCCATGGTGTAATATAGAGACCAGGGTTTTACACATATACGGGCTTTATTTATCCACAAAACTCTATAGGCCCTTTAAAGGAGAGAGAAGAACAGAGTATGGAAAGTGTATCTCAAATATCCTTCAGTAACTGATGAGCAGCTTGCATGTCTTCTTTGACTGTGTCTCTTGTTTATGTATATTCATGCTGGGAGTGATTGCAGGCAGTCTTTTTTCCTTAGTATTTTTTTTGTCCTTCTGGTGATGGTGTGGTCTTTCAGGCTAATAGCAGTGAAGTAGCTCTTTTCCCAATGTGTTCCTGTGATTGAGATGAACAGAACTCTTCTTCCCTGTCTGGGCTGGAGACATTACCAGCTGTGAGCATGGCCTGATTTCTGAATGTAGGTTCTGCAGCAGATTTTAAGCATCAAGGACTTAAAGTGTAGCAGTAATTGAGGAATGGTTTCATAAAGGTTCCTGGGCTGGTGAAGAAACATGAGACTCTGATTTAAAAGGAAAAAGGAATAGAAGGGATAAGAGGGTAAAGAAAGCCCTTGCAGACTGAGGTGCTGTGTGGTGTGGAAGCCCAAAGGAAGCCCAAATCTGAATGAAGAGTTACCAAGTTTCTTCCTTTGCTCTAAAAAGGAAGATAAGATAAATGACAGGAGAAAGGGGTGGGAGGAGAGGAAATTTGTTTTTTCTTCTTGGCTGCTTGCTCTTTTTGAAAAATGCCTTACAACTGCTGTATTCAGTATCTGTACAAGTCTTTGTCATGCATGAGTATATGCAGTGTGAACATGCATATGAACAGATATTGGAAAAAGAACTGATACAATTTCCTTTTGAAAATGTAATATATCAGCTTTAAGTCTGGTTCCCTTTCTAACATTTGTATCTGGTTTATGTTTCTTTGACTATGTCACACAATTACATTATTGCTGTCACTGTAAGTATCCATTACATTGGGTTCTGTCAATGCACAACTAGATAAAAAACTTATTCAGAAAAGCTTTAATATATTACTATATGAAGACTAGACACAAATTGTAGGAATTTCTATTGTGATTTAACTTTTGAAAACAGCAGTGTAATAGAATACTGATGTTATCATATGTCACAATATGTTTTATACTGTAGGGTATTGCAAATCCCATCATGAAGCAGTGGAAATTTAGAATCTTTTAAAGAACTGGGAAGTTTCAAAATATGACTGTTGAGATACCTGTAGACACATGAATGGGTCTGAAAAGGAGCTCAGGTTTATAAAACCTGCAAAGCTTAGTCTGTTCTTTTAAGTGTTACACTTAACGTATTTGACCAAGATATTCATAGATGTACGAATCAAAGCCCTTATTTCTCACTTAAGAGTGAGAGTAACAAATAAATTACATGTATCATGCTCTTTATAGCCTAACTGCACTTCTCTTTGGTACTTTCACAAGCCATTCTCTTCAGTGTGGTACTACAGATAGTTACCCCTTAGATTAATTTCTTAAGGCAAAAAAGCTTAATGGTGTCTTTCTCTTCCTGTTCAGTAATTTTTCAATTCTTTTCCCACCAAATTTTACAAAAGACTGGGTGTCTTAAGAGATCCTTTGTGTTTCAGGGGCTGGGAGTGGAGAGAGAGAGAAAGAAGAGGCTTTTTTAGAGTCCCTCAAAGAGGGAAAGGATGTAGTGGGAGTTTAATGTTTAGTAGATGCAAAAAATCAACTTGATAAAAAGACCAAGAATGTCCCAACCACAAGAAAAGTTTTAATTAAATTTGGCTGTTTGTTAGGCAATCTAACCAGAGGATGGATTGGCAATGGGTTCTGTGGCTCACAGACATCTCTGTTTTCCCCTTAGCACGTGACTGTGGACAGATCTTCCTCAGGAGCCAAATTCCCACTAAAATGATGCAACATTTTAACAGCTTCATACCTTCTGTTTCCTCCAGACTACAAACAGAGCCGTAGTAATTAGACATTCTGCCTTTTCTTTAGGGATTTGGCCTGTGTTATTTCATGATGGTAACAATGTCATTAGCATTCCCGACAAAAGAATTTTTAAGGATTGGGGTTTTTTTTTATTTCTCAAGGTATTCTGCAAAAATGTACCTAAATTGCTCTAAAATACCATATGCAGTTTCCACAAAGGGAAAAAATCTTTTCCTTCATCTCATACCCTCACACATCCAACAGTTTTGTATTATAGTAATATACTTCCATATGATACATGCAGTAAATGCAGATTTAGAATTTATAAAGCTGCTTCTTTCAACTTCACAGTGTTGAAGCAGAGCCAGCATATGTGAAAATTAAATGCACACAGTGGGCACGAGTGTCACGTTCCTGTCAGAGGTGTGTCAAACCTCAGCCTCTCTGCTTCTTTGCAACACATTGCAAAGAAATAATTAGAAGCTGGTCTTGCTCAAACTTCCCTTGAATGTTAAGGATATTCATGGTAGTATTTCATAAGAGTAGCATAATCATGAATAATAACAGTAATTATTCCTACCATCAATATTAGAATTATTTCCTCACAAATGCAAGTCCACAGTGAAAATATTCAATGCATATTGAATTTTCTGTATATAAAAGATTGTAGATGGGAGTTACTATGGAGTAGCTAAAATCCATATCTGTCATATAATAACTTGGTCACTCAGTCTTATCAATTTATCCAGTGCTAAAAATATAATAACAAATAATCATAGAAGTCACTTGCCTGTGTTTGGTATTTATTTTATTTCAAAAGTTTTTGAAGGGAAGGAAGTACTTCATGCTATTTGCTGGTACCAGGCAGTGCAAAGTTGGTGGTTTTCAGTATCTATGTGTGCCCTTGGTTGACTGCTGCATCCCAAATATAATTTATATGTGGGAGCTGAAATTTTTCATTTTCTTGCCTTTTTTTCCCCCGTCTCATTTGGAATTTCATGTGTGATTCCACAGGTTTACCTAGTGGTACAAACCTAAGGATAATTCATATAAAGTGAGGGGTCTTTCATTCAAAAAATGAAGATGTAACTAGTGAGAAAATAAGTTTGTATTTTTTCTGCTACTGTTCCTTTAAGAATGATGGCAATAAGGATACACCATTTTATGTAGTTTTGCTGTGTTTTAACATTTGTAGCAGATCTCTGCCTTACAGACTTTGGCAGTATCACAAAGGTCATATTTTCTTACATTTAAATTATTCATGAAGGATTTCTTCAATGCACTAGATAAACTTGCAATGCAATGCAAAAAAAAAAAAAAAAAAACCAAAAAAAACACCCAAAACCTGTCTTCATCTGTGTGCATTTGATGGAATGGATTAGCGTAAAGTTCTGGGAGTTCACAAACGAATAGGATACAGAAGTATCAGCATTGTTGTTGACTTGATGCCATTGCTTTAGGTGACCAAGACCACGTTGTTGCTGTGGGCTGAGGTATTGTACCCATCAGGGTTTGGGCTTCAGGGCTGGAATTAACCTGGCTGGGCAGGAAATTCTGCTCCTACAGCTCTGGTGCAGAAAGGAATGGGAGAGGAAGGACAGCAGAGCTAAGAGAGCCAGACCAGATTTTAGTTTAGCCCATCTCTGAAGTGGAATAATTGCCTTTCAGTCCTGCTGTCCCCTGTGCCTCCTGTCACATCTCTCAGTGGGTTCTGGGAAGATCCACAGCACTGTAGGAAGAACCTTAGCTTGGAGAAAGCACTTGTATGGTTGTTTCATGCCTCTGAGAGATTCCTGTGCTGAAGCAATTTTCCTGGTTAAAAAAACCAAAAACCAATCAGGCCACTACTATTATTTTAAGAGATGTACAGATGTGATGTGATTTCAGGAAATGTGATACAAAGGGAAGGGTTGGTACCAGTGGAGATATCGAGGGGCTGTGCACGGCAGTAATCCAGTGTAACCATGGGCAGTTACAGTGCAATTACTTGGCTGGTGGGGTTTGTTCATTACATTCATTGCTGATCTTTGATCCCTGTGTCCTCTTTCCCAGGTCGTCCCATTCCACCTACATCCTCGTCCAGCCTTCTCCCATCTGCTCAGCTGCCCAGTTCTCATAATCCTCCACCAGTTAGCTGCCAGATGCCATTGCTAGACAGCAACACGTCCCATCAAATCATGGACACCAATCCTGATGAGGAGTTCTCTCCTAATTCATATCTGCTGAGAGCGTGTTCAGGGCCACAGCAGGCTTCCAGCAGTGGTAAGAAAATTGCAAACATATGGAGTTTGTTTGTGACATGTTTGTGCCATTTTTATGCATCCTTTTTTAATGTGCAAATGTGTTCTTGCATCAGCACAAAATCGAGAGCATCTATGGAAATGGGGCAAAGAAAATTGTACTGATTTATTTAATGGAAAATTCCTAGAAATACACTCCATATACATGGTGTTCCTTCATTTTACTATAGAGAGATTTTTAGTTTGAAGTATGGTAGAAGCAGAATAAAAAAAATTATTGAATTCTTGTCATCAGTGGGATTTAGTTTTCAAAGTAGGTTTCCTGCTCCTCATTGCATCTGGTAGGAGAGAAATGTACACACAATGGTTCTTTGTTCTGCATGGGATAATCTAATATATCATTTGGTGATGAGGTTTTGTATCTAAAAATGCATGTTGCTTCTGCCAGTCTGTGTCTGTTCTTGTTTCCGAATCTGTCTGGTTCTATACTTACAATGTCACATTTAACTAAGATCTGCTATTTTTCAGCAACCTAATCCTTGTCTTTCAGGCCACTGTTTTAAAATATTTGCAGCTCTATCAGTCATGGAATCTGTAGTGCCTAGGGTTTTCTTTCTTCTTTTTTTCTCTTTTCTTTTTTTTTTAATTATAATTTTTATTAGTAGGTGCTGACTTTTCATTTTGACAGCCAAAAACTGAAGAATGAAGATGCAATCCTTTTATAGAAACACAGGCAAATCAAAAGAAGCTGAAAGCTGTTCTAGCACCCTTTTTTTTTATCATCACAGATATATGTTGTGTGTTATTTACCTAAATACGAGGGGTTTAGAGTTTCTGGTCTGCCTAAGGGGTGTCTCTGCTGTAACAAGGCAGCTCTGAGCAGCACTGGGGGTTCTGAGTGGTGTGGGACTGCTGGGGTGCACAGAGCACACCTGAACACCCCCCCTTTAACAGGGGCTGGGGGTGAGACAGGGAGCAGAAGCTGAAACAGAGCGTTCAGAGTGGATATCAGGTATAAATTCTTCCCTAAGCTTTGGGTTAGAACAGGTGGCCCTGGGAGCCTGTCCAGTCTCTGTCCTTGGAGCTTTCCAAGAACACATTGGCTGAAATCCTGAGCTACCTGCTCTGACCTCGGAGCTGCCTTTGCTTGGCAGGACACTGGACTGGGCACCTCCTGGGGTTCCCTCCATCCTGAATTATCCTTTAACCCTGTTCAGGTATGAATAATAATTCAGAGATTGAGTGTGCTTCCTTGCTCCTCGAGTTTATTAATATGGAAAAAATGATGCCACTTTGGAGGGGGTTTTAAGAGATTCAGGGTGATCTGGGAGCTGCAGACCTCACAATCTGTAATGGGCAACTGTAGAAACCATGGAAGTGGGGAGGGGGTCAGGAAGTGGGTGGGTGTGATTTATCTTTGGGTCAGTGTAGCTTCAAGGGTCCTTTGCAGGGCTCAGCCATTTCTGAAGAAAGCTCATCCAGCTGATTAAAGGGTCTTTGTGTTTTCAAAAGGGTCTCAGCAAAATCTGTCACTAAATGCTTTCAAGGAAGCATTTCACCTACAAAGGGTAAGAGGGAACGTTCCTGCATGGTGAGCAGTTATTTGAAAGACAGTGAGCACAAGCTGGAGCTCCCCAATGAATTTTCACAGGACATTAAAATACTCGGAGAAGACGGTGGGGTAGGAAAGTTGGTGATGGCAGGGTGCTAAGAACGAGATCAGCTTGTGGAGAATCACAAAAGCACCTGTGAGTCCAAGTAACAGGGAAATAAACTGACAGGGGGGCCTTAGGGCAGAGAAATGGAGAGGGATATTCGTGGAAAAAGCAGCTCTGGTTCCCTGGTTGGTGGTGGATCATTACCTCTGTGCAGGAGGAGCTGGACAATGCTTGCCTCAGAGCTCAGGAAAGGGAATGTTCACAGCTGAAGAAAGGAATAAAGAACAAGAGAGAACATTGTCTAAAGGGTGTGGTGGATCAAGCAGTTGATGAGATTTTAGAGGGGAAGGAGAAAAGTAAATGGGAGAGGGATGAAATGAGTAGAAGAAAATCAAGGTCAAGGAATGTGAACTAAAAAAAAAGACCTGGAGGATACTTGAGTACTTGGTAATTACAGCCACTGCTGGGTCTGAGGGAACCAGCATGGCTTTTCTTAGGAAGCCAAATGAAGGAAGTGGCAGTAAAACAACATCAGAAGATTTGATGGAAGAGCTCTTTATGTTTTATTTTAAATAATAATCACTGTTTCTTTCTATCCTTAAAAGCTTTAAGTTTGATAGTTGTTACTGCGGGCTGACCCAGGCAACGTTTTTGGCATCCTCTGATAGGCTTTGCTTTGTTTATTCTACATTTTAACACTTTTTCCCCCACATGCCCCATTTACCTCTTTAATAAACAGTCACATAATATATAATGACGTATCATTTTCAGGGTATAAGATGCAAGTGTCCTTTTTTTATATGTTTTACCACAGACACATGCCTAATTGCTTGATCACCACGGAGTGTTCTATAGCATGAGTTCTTCTGGACTTGAGGCATCCTCTGGAAACTAATGAGCCTTTCCTAGCAGTGTCATTTTTTCTCTTTAGTTCTCACAATGTTTCTTTAGAGAGTTTATAAGAAAATACCACAGATAATGACTTATACATGAAATTGGAGAAGGTTACTGGGTTTTGTGGCTTATCATTATCCTTGAAAGATTTTCAGAGTAGCTTTTACCATCTACATGACAGGAAAAGCTTGATCATGCTCTGGTCATGGGGTTTTTTCTTTTTTCTTTTTTTTTTTTTTTTTTTCCTTTTTTTTTCTTTTTTTAAATTTTTTTTATTTTTTTAGTTCCTATGGAAACTTAGCAACATAGATTGAGACATTTGAGAGTCAGTAATAAAATGTATTTATACTGCTTAAATTTGGGCTTGGGTTAAAAGAGAATATTTGTAGATGTTTATATGTAAGGCTTAGATCCCAGATAATCTTCAATCATTCATAAATTTTTGCTAGCATTTTCTAGCTTCTTCTTTAAACATTCCTATCCTAGTCTTCAAAGTACATGCTGAATATGAAGTATTTGCCAATATCTTCTACTAATCACACTGTAGAAGTGTCCTCTTGTTTGTCTGATTGGATACTTCCCTTGCTCCAAGCTCTATAATTACAGGACGGCTCCTCAACAGGTTTAGGATGAACCTTTTTGGATATGAGGTGACACTCATCCACGTGTGTTGCCCTGTGCCCTTCGCAAGAGCCATTCTTAATATATATGGGAAAAATCATTTGCCTAAAAAAATTACCTAATCAAATATTCTATCAAATGAGCAATCTATTGTTGATATTATGAAGGCCTTTAATCTACAATAAATCTTTGTTAGAACTCATCAGAACTCCCAGTTTGAGAGAAATGTGATTATAGCACTCTTAAAATGACATTACATCATCGGGGTGATTGGTTTATCATTTGGAGAAGCGACATCAATCATAACTAGCATAACCACACAGCAAATGAATTCAACCTTTCTACTGCAGAACAATGACACAATAATTGCTCAAAATCAGACTTGAAATGAAATCAGAAAATGCACTTTCTTTAAATATGATGTTAACCTAATGGAATATATTATTAAGAATCATGTTTGAGGAAGTTCTATGTAATTAAAAATATGTGAAAATGTATTCCTTTTTTCTCTCATTAGAACCTGTTTCAGTTGCAGAATCATTTTCTATGCAACGAGATATTATGATGGTTTTAATTGAACTCCCATCACTTACATTCCTCTGCTTGTATTTCTTAATATAATATGCAGCACAATTATATGTGATGAAGGACAAGAGGTTTTTGAAATCTGGTGCACTTGCTGATAATATTTTGAAAAACACAAATATTGTAGAAGGAAATGAGACCTTCTACCCACGGAAACTTAGTGGATTTTTTTTTTCCTTTTAAAAGAAGATCACTTCCTGCCATACCATTTTCTGAGGTGGTTTCTTACAGCTAACAGTAGGGATAGGTTTATTTCTTCTTCTTGTATGTGTTTTATATTTTTTTTTTCTGGTAATATAAGGTGACTCAGCTTGTTGAAATGCCATTTTAATGTCTTCAGTCAAAATGCAATAAAACAGGCTGGTTTTCAACCTTATGTGGAAAAAAGAGAAGGGTTTTGTTGTCTGCACCTTTGCCTTTACTATAGAGGATTTTACTGCTATTAAACCAAATTTTGAACTCACAACATAAAAACTTTTCAACCTGAGTAAAAGCCATAGGATATACCTACTCACATATCAGGTGTTCATCTAATGGATCCATAACTGGACACATTCATCAGCTTCTACCATTCTAACAATGAGAAAGAAGCAGAATGATCTCTGGAGTATTTTGATTTGGGGAAATTCTAAACTGTGGTTTAGATATTGTCATGATTCCCAAGAACTTGCTGAAGTTTAACTGGAAGGGGGATGGTGCCCATTTTTTTGGTGTTAACGTGTCTTTTTGGCTCATTGATACAAAGCATTTGGCTCAATGTAACAATATCTGCCCACGGAGTAGTTTGGACGCTGCATACAAGACAGAGTTTGCTTTGATTTTTTCACAAGCAGTTTTTGGCAGCAAGGAGAGAAGAAAAGAGGAACAGGTTGGCTTGAAGGAAATTATTGTTGTTCTTTAATGTTGTCTGTTAGAGTTGAAATAAAGAATAAGGCTCCTTTTGCTTATGACCCTATTGTGTGTAAATACTATGTAAAATATCAATATTCATTATATTCAGTATAAATATCTAGATGGATCTCCTGTATTCAATAGATAGGACCTGTCTATAGAATTTCATTATTATTAATGTGAAATTACCACCTACATGCAGTTTAATCCAGTTTGTAAAAATGTTTTCTGAAAGAAGCCAGAACTTGCACTAATGCACTATAGCTGGAGGACTTATTTTAGATCCTCTGCTGGAAGCATTTGCTTTATAGCCCTCTTACAATCTGGCATCAAGTAAAGAAGTATTTCCAGTTTCTACTCTATACTGCAAACCAAAATACAGAAGTATAGTCATCCTCATTAAATAAATGAATCCTATAGAAAAATAATTACATCCCTTCAAGTGATTAAGCATCACCCCCTACTGAATGGAGACCTCAATTTTCTGTACCTATCAATGTACAGGACGGAAAATACGGTGGCAGCCACAAAAATCTAGAATCCACAGCTTTATTTTTTAATTTCTTTTTAATCCTCATGAAGGATTGACTTTGGTTTACTTAAGAGACTAAATGAGTTTGGGTAGCTCAGTAGGCGATGAGGGAAGCGCAGCAACGAGGGAGACAAGGAACTGGAATCCTCCTCTCCTTGTCACCATTGCAGCTGGGGCCAGGAGGAAGGGCATTGTTTTACTGTGGTGCTTGTTGGTTGTTCTCGTGTTTGTTTACTCTTGGTTTCGTTTCATTTGATCTCTGTGCATCACTGCTGAGATCAGGTAGGGAGGAAGTTAATTAAAAAGAAAATTTTGGCCTCCTCCACCATCTTCCTGTCCTAATTGCTGTATATGATTAAGACTTCAGCAGCATCTTTTGGAACCTCTTTCAGAATATTACATTGTAGAATTTGTCAAGTTATGCTTAGAGCAGCAACAGTTAAAATCAGTTTAGGTTCCAGGTTTGGGTTTTCGATGTTATTCCCTATACTTTCCTATAACTGTCTCCAAAAGGCAGCCCTGCATTACAGCTGTGTACAGAGTTCTCCTGAGAGAGGGCGCTTCTTATTCAATATATTCACAAGGAAATGCCATAAGGAGCTTTCTTCTGATGACATTTTACAGCAATGCAAAAAAAGAGTGGTAGGTTGATAATTTCCATTTCTGTTTCCAAATTAAAAGTAAATGATGTGTTTGTTTCTGCTATGGAGCCTGGCCCAGCTTTGAGGGTGTAAGCAAGAGTGTCTTTGTACACATATTGTTTAAACAGTGTGTGGATGTACCAGCAAGGCCTTTAAATAAATACATTTTTTTCCAAATTTTGTTTCTAATACTTAAATTCTCTAAATCCCTAATGTCCAGTTACATTCTCATTCTGTTGCATCTCTTGAGCACTGAGTCTAATTTTAGAGCTTAGAACTGGAATTAGAAATGGAAGGAACAGCATGAACGTTTTCCCTTTGAAACCGAAGGGTGTGCTTTTTCTGAAGTATCAGCTCCATGTTGCTGCAACTATTACTGATATTATTGCTGCTGCTAATCTGTGTACCCTGTGTTGATGATGCCTGCAGATGTCTGAATTTCAGCCAGAAGATGTGATTCTAGATATTAAGATATTGCAGAAACATTCTATTTATCAATTTATGAATTCATAATAACAGCACTCAAATCTCAAACAGAAGGTTCTGTGGTAATAAAAATGATAATGAATTACAAAAAGCTATAGACTTGAGAACAGACTTGAATTCTGTTGTTTACATATTTTTCTTAAGCTCACCATGGTTTTGAGAGCTGGAGAGGTTTTTTTTTTTAAATCTGCTTTTCATTGTTTAAGATTTGTAAATGTGTTTAAATGGGAACCCCTGTAGCAATAAAAGCCCCCCAGCAAAGCAGCTGCAGCACTGGCTTTCCAAGTTTCCATTTCTCTGTGTATTGCTCTGTTTTCTGACAGCTTCCCTGACGGCTGGGACACAACTCAGTGACTGTGGCCGGTCAGACCTTTTCTCATTTCCAATGCTAATTCTGTCTCGTGGCAGCTACTTAGAGATCACCAATAACTGTGAAACTTTGGAAAGCTTTTGAAGCATTTGAGACTTAAAGCCTCGGGATTGCTGCTCTGTGTCATTGCACCAAGAAAATCAGTGCCTAGGATGGTACCTCGTTTGAAAACCGAGAGGCACTGAAGATACTACAGTTATAAGCAGAAAATATCTGGGTTTTTTCTTCTCTTTCTGTCGTATGCTGAGTCCAGATGCTGCTTCTGTGTTTTTCCTTTGTGTGTAGAAATGGCTAAAACTGTTCTTGCTAACGCTCTCTGCTGTAAGTCACGCTGTATGGGAAGAATTTTTCAGGCTTTCAATTTTGTCTTTTGATACAGAGTTTTTAATCTTCTGAACTGCATCTCCTTTTCATTGGCAGTGGCACAGTCCTGACAGCTTCCATAGTGGATAATGCTGCTGTTTATGTGGAAAGGCAACATTTAGAAAACATTTCATGTTTTTAGCTGCTACCAACACAATTTGGTAGCTGATTGAAAGTGAAGAGTTGAACATATGCAAGCTGTTTGCGCTTCATGGGCTACCAAGCAGAGAACCTCAAATTTAGGGTATCATTTTTTCAAAATATTTTGCAGTATTTGTACACAGAAGGTTCTGTGGGTGGCTTGGTTGGTTGGTTTTTTAATAGCAGAAAGTTTAATAACTTCCTTCTTTCTCCCTATAAATCCAAATAAGTGCCATTACAAACACTTGAAGGCAAGGAGACACTTTTCATCTGAGTCGGTATCTTGTCTTATGGATTTTCTGATTTTGATATGCCATACACTTCCAGTTTATTTAAATGATAAATTGTGCATTTATCTAGTGCTTAATTATTACTCCTAGTTATAAAATTACATTAATAGATTTACAGTTTTGATACCTGTTTCTAATGATTATAAATATTAGCATCATATCAGGCAAACTGTAAATATATTTCACCTATTTATCACATTAACATCTCTAGAAACTGAATTTGTCTTCATATACAGTATGATGAAATCAATAGAAATTAGGACTTTTTTTCCTTCAGAAGATATTCAGTCTTATTTTAAAAAGTAGAGGAGATAGGAAGCTTCAGCACATCACTGGAGAAACTGATCAGTGGTTACTGATTATGCTCAGTGGGTTTTTTTTTTGCCCTATTAATGCCTGACTCTTTGCCTGGCAATTCTCCCATGCATGTCTGCAACATCCCTTCAGCATAAACAGAAAGAAATCTGGACTCTGTCATTTTACTCAGAATATTTTTCCCTTTGTGTTTCCCTGCCACAGCCCTGTTGCCCTCTTGGAGCACGTGCCCTAAAAGGGTTTGCACATAGAGCTTTATTGATGAAACCTCTGCTGAAATAGAGCTCAGCCAAGCAGAATATCCTTTCTTGTTACTTCCTAACCCAGCTCTTCAAACGCCCTAAGCCATATTGTAAGGACTCCTGTGCCTGCCTCACTGCATCTTCTGCTGGCGAATGCTTCTGCAGACCAGGATTTTGTTTTTCTTACAGCCTCAATTTTAGCGACCTTGTGCAGACTCTGCTACAGTGGGAATGTAATAAAGATCTGTGGTTCCTCCACTAAACAGCTGCTTTATTTTGGTGCAGGGTTACACAAATTTCTCCTGGGAGAAGAAGCAGATGTTGAGATGGGCTGCACCCAGAGCTGAGCGTGGTGTTTCGTGGGGCTCTCTGTGGTGATGCTCTTTGCTTGCGCCGTGCCTGCCCTGGTGTGGCCCATGCAGAGCTGACACTGCAGCACTCCAAGGAGTCAGAACTCCAGTGCAAGCCTTGAACTGACCAGTTCCTGTGGAGTTTGTAATTCCCACAGTGTTTGAAATGATTATGGTCTAAAACTACAGATGAGGGGTTTTTTTTATTCCTCATGAAAGCAAATCAACCAAACAACGTTGCCTTTTCTATTACATTGCAAATATGCATAATTTATGTTTCTGGCAGATTGTTACACAGAGAAGTCGAGAACTTTGAATGTTTGTAGAAGTTAATTACTGGCCTGAGTAAATGCCTAATTTTCAGATGGTTTCACATCAAGGCATAGCGGGAATCTTGTTCCATTTTGTCAGCTCCCAAAATGATTCCACAGCTCAGTCTGCGACATTCACACAGAAGGAAATTTTGTCTCTTGCTCTGTTCCATCGGTTTTGATTTTGTGTTTTCTTCCAGTCTGTAGCAACACTGCCCTTGCTTCCAGTTCCCCAGGTTGCTTTTATGGCAGTGACCTTTTCCATCCATGTGGGATGCTATTTGTCATTCCTCTCTCCTTGGATCCCTGCCTTGCCCCACCAAGGTATTGCCTCTCACGTCGCTCCTGGACAATGGTTCCTTTCTGCATAATGCACCTGGGCTGGGTATCATGGGGCTGGAACAGCGGGATTTTCAGAAACTGAGCTTTTCTCTCCTTTTATTCATGTCAGGGGTAATGATTTGTGAAATAAATAAATAAATACACACCTAGTGAAACCATAACAGCATCCTTACGATTCTAGTGATAACTGGTGTTTATCTTGCATAGTTTGGATCTGAAAAAAGCAACCTAGTAAATCAAAAGGAAGGGAAACTGGCAACTTGGTATGGAAACGGGATTGTTTTGAGAAGATTCCTTGTACCTGATGCTCTGCTAATTTAGGAGCAATACCTAGAACATTGTAGAAAATGAGAATGACTTTTTATAAATGACAAAAAATAATGTGTGGGCATAGAAGCCTGTGTACACCAAACCCCTGAAAGCTGGGACTCTTACTGTGCTGATGGATCTTTCCAAATGTGCAAAAGAGGGACTGGTTTGCTGTGAACTGCCATGCCCCAAAAACTCCATTTGTAATAACAGGAAAGTTCAGTATTGTCTCAACACTCCCTAAGAAAAAGATTTCTGACCCTGTTATTTTGAAAGGTCTCTCTTGCTCTTCAGTTTTCAGACCTGGAGAACAATTGTTAGTCTGGAATGAAATGGGAAGTCCCAACTGCAAATCCAGGATTCAGGAAGAACCCAGAAATCTGGACTTTAATATTGCATAGTGAAAAATTAAATCTGGAATGTGTATGACATGGTAATTATTTTTTGGGTAAACAAATAGCTTCTTCTACTGGAATCAGGAGGAATTTTGTACAGGAGCACCAGGCTAACTCATCAGTTACGTAATGAGGTGTGAAATGTTTTGCCTAACAAAAGAGTGTCCAGCATGTTTGTTAATACTTTCTCTGCAAACAGGTGGATAATTGTTTTACTTGACAGAAACCTGTCAGTTGTGGGGACTAGCAAACATGGAAAGGTGTAAAATCTTTGTTAGCTTGTAAGCTTCAGCTTTCTGAAAACATAATTTGAAAAAGTAGAGTAATTATAATAATTTGTAAATTTGAGAGGAGGGAGTTTGGGGAGTTGGAGCTCAAGCAGTAAGGATGGCTCTGAGTGATTCTCTCAGGTGCTGAGACTGAGGCTCACAAAGGTTTCATCAACTCCTGGCACCTGCATTTCCACCTTACCTGAAAAATCTTGCTGCAAAACCAGAAGGGAGTAACATGGAGGCCAAACAAATACAAAGGCCACTGGTAAGATTTAGGAGGGATGAAAGAAGAAATTTGGAGTTTTCCAATCAGAAAATTTGGTTAGGAAGAGCAATATGAAGCACTTCAATCTACAGGAAAAGGTGGGTTAGGTTTTTTGTCACTCTAAGTTTCAGCCTTTTTGTTTTACTTTTCAGAGTAGATTTTAAAAAAGGAAAAACAGACTTAAATCTTAAACGAAAGCTGAAAATATTTGCTTAAAAGTCTTCAAAATGAAATGGTTCAAAATTTCAAAAACTAAATCATTATTGTTTCTGCATTTTTCAATTATTTTGTCTCTTTGTTCTCTTTTTTCAGCTAAAAATGTAGCAAAATTCAATTAGATATTTGTGAATAGTTTGTCTCCTTGTGGTCTGAAGCTGGCAGAAACCAGTAAAAAACCCAGCTATTTATTCTATGAACTTAGTAGACATGTTAGGGCCAGTCAGTTATACTTGTGAGTGCTGTCTGCAGTGGGAGAAGATGGCAAAGAGCAAACCAGGGTGCCTTGAAGAAATTGAGGAATTTCCAGGACTTAAGTTTCCAGTTCGAGACTGACTGGAAGGCATGATGGGATTAGGAGATGATGGAGATGGATTTGTATGACCAGGCTGAGAACTGGGGGCTGTGGTACTGCAGAAAGGCTGCTGAGGGACTGTCGCCCTGGTTTTCTTAGCCTTCTGATTTACATTTGATTTACATTTTTGTAGACAGAGTTCTCACAGTTTTCATGTAAATAATACCCAATGTTTACTTAACTGTCCTTTTTTTGTTATCATTCCTGTACTATGAGAGAACACTTGATGGACAGTCTGTTTAGCCAGTGTGATTGGGGAGGTGGAAACACCATCTTCCAATCCATTTCTGACCAAGAAGTGTATAAATATCGAGAGAAAATAAACACTGGAGTTCTTGTCGCTTTTCTCATCGCAGTGTGCGAGTGTTGGTTATTTTGTGTCCTATAGCGACAAGGGACTGTCCTTACAAAACCAATCTCAGGAAAAGACTCGAGACTGGCTGGAAACTCCCCTTGCCTGAGTGCCCTGGCAGCAGCTGAAGGCCAGCCCATCTCCCAGGTGGCACAGCCAAAGGATTTACAGGAGAAAGGGAGGTAATACAAATCACTAGCAGTTGTCATCCAGACATACAAGAATGGCCACAAAACTTAGTTCTTCCTTTGCTTTCCAACTGCAGGCCAGTTCTAAATATCTTTTTCCTTCTCTTTATTCTCCATTACTGACAGCTGGAAGGATTCCACAGTCTTGATTCCTCAATTCCTCTGAAATCATGCCAGAAACGCAAATGCATTAGAGAGCCTTGTTTCAGTTTCTCTTTTTGGAAGAATTTCCATTGATAGCCTGCTGTCACAGAGCAACTGGTGCTGTTTCACAGCTCTTTATCAAGGCAGTTTTACCCTGGGGAGCTCCAACAATTGCTCATTGAGACCAGGAGCCCCCAGTGCAGCCGAGTCTTCTGGGGAACACCGACCAGTCACGTCGGGTTCAGCTGATGCCACCTGCTTCATGTTTAACATTTACATTTCTTTCAGCAAATTAGTCCTGGTGGACCCTGCTGGATCAGCAACCTCTGCATCCAGTGGTTTCTTCACAGCATAGTATAGATTGGTTTATAGAGTGGTATTGTCTTTATAGAACAGGCAGATTCAATTTAAATTTCCAAATTCCTAGGGGATATAGAGGCACAAAATCAAAATCTGGATGGCTGGTTTGATGTTTGTTTGGTTTGGGGAGAAGGGTAGGATACCTGGGGGTTTGTGTTGGGTTTTTGAGGGATGGTATTTTTTAACTAGATGTTTGAATATACACATCAAATACTTTCTCTTTTTCCTGAGAATCTTAAATTTTGAATTGGTTTTTAATAACCAACCTGTTAGGTTCATTTGATTAACAAAAAAGCTGTTAAGTTGCTGTTGGCTCTTCAGAAAATATTTGTTATTATAGGCTTATATTGAGAGGATCTACAGAAATATGACCATTAAGTGTAAATCTGTGCAAAAATTTTGCTGTTTAATTATTTCTAATTTCCACAAAATGCTCTCAGATGATTTTATGAGAAAGCATCTAAAAAGTTTGAGAAAACTGTACTGAAATTGTAGTATTTCAGATTGTGGCTTCAGTGTAGTGTTATCAAAAACATAAAATTAATAAGTAAAAAGAAAAATAGAAAGTAGAACTTCCCCCTCTAGTTTTTCTAACCCCATCATATGTTTTCTTAACGAAACTCTCTGTGTCTCCCTCCATTAGTCTCCAGTCTGAGCCACTGTTATATTTGTGTTCCTTTATTCAGGTCTAAGTTTTTGTTTGCTCACTGCAGAGCAGACACAGAGCAAATGGCCTGGGTGGGAGCAGGGAGTGCCTCCCTCAGCAGCCTCTCCAGGCCACCGTGCTCCTGCAGAAACTGCCCACTTGATAAGATTTAATGCCTTCTTCACCTTTGATTTGCACCTTGAGATCTGTTGAAGGTTTGAGACCTGGTTAATTTAATGGCATCATAACAATATGTGAATGTTGCTGAATATTCCTGTGAGTGAAGCTCACAGGGATGGAGAACGTTTAGAGCAGGCACAGAGGAAATTGCTCAGACAGGGAAGGAGCTGTGGCCAGGCTCTGCCTGCTCTGACAGGCTGCATGGAATGGAGGGGAACCGAACTTCTTACAGCTCTCCCAGGTGCTTTTATTAATCTGTGTTATTAGATGATGGTAAAGGCTCTCTAATGATTTCTTGTTTGCACCCTATTCATCAAAATCCACATAATGAAGCTGCTCGCCTGCTTTTATTTGTTCTTAAATCTTGTTTGAGCCTCTAACTCCATGCCTAGTGCTACTTTTGGCACCTTTTTATGTGGCAATCTCTGTTTCACCACTACAAAATGTATAGCAACAAAAGGATCCTCCAAGCTGAATTCTCACTGCTAAGCAACTTGCTGTGAGGGTATTACACCCACTCACACTTACAGGTGATGCATATCAGAATATGGACAGTTTTTGTGCTGTCCTGATGTAAACCTTAAGATTTTTTTTCAAGAAATTTTTATGCCACTTTTTTTTAGCTGAAAGTGTTAAAAGCTTATTACAGGATCTGAAATGAGTTGATAAGCAAGCTTGAAACAGTAGATTTACTGACTGGTTCACTGCAAACATCATAATTAGTCAAGACAGAGACAGTGTTATGGAGAAGTTTTTGAACTTCCTGCACTTCCATTGAGCTTGGTTGAATCCTTTTCATGAGACATTAGCGATTCAATATTGATAAATATTAAATCACTGGAGAAAAAAAAAAGTTGAATTTTCTCAAAGATGAGACAAAAATAAGAAATATAATGCTGTTGTTTTTAGTGACAGCAAAGTTAGGTCCCTTTTTTGAATATTGGAAGAGCTCAAAAAAAGCCATAGGCACTCACTTTGGGAATACTTAAATATCAGTGGCTCAGAGCAACACAGAGTTCTGCTGTGTCATTACAGAGGATTGTTATGCCTCACACAGGCATTATTGTACTAATCAACTAAGTAGGAATTTGCATCTAATTAGAACTGCATCATAAAGATTTGCGGAAATAAAATTGTATCTCCACTTACAAACACAACACATGTGAGGAGAAAACTTTTGTGTAATGAAGAAAATTAAAATAGCAGTGGGTTTCTAATTGAACTTGGGATATCCGTGTTTCTTCTAGAAAAGTAATGGAATTTCCCAAGTGAAATTTACTGGCACCTTTTGGGTGGACATCACTGTGCTCAAATATGACATTACCCAGCATGTCATATGATGAAATGTGCCCTTTTTTATCCTCTGGAGAGAATAATGGAAAATTCTGACAGCTGTCAGTAAATCAAATATTGTTGTCCAATAGAAAATGATGCTCATTAGGAAGAACAGGGCAATTAACACCTGTGCTTGCAGCTCTCACTGCTCCAGAAAATGAGTCCAATAGAGATGATGTGCAGTTAAATAGGTGCACGTCAAAATTGGTTTTGTTTCTTAAATCTTCAAAATCTTGAAGCCATTACTCTTTAAGGTGATCATTATTTTAAAGCTTTTATCTGTAATGTGATAGAAAATTTTGAAAGAATTGGGCAGAATTACACCATAGAAAACAAAAAGCCAGAAAAAACCCTGTTCTGCAGAATTGTTATTTTACTAAAGTGGTTGATTTTGACAGTTAAGAATATGTTGGAGGAATCTTTCAAGATGAGCTGATTTTTAAATATGATGGATTTTAGAGCACTGGTCTTATAGCCAAAACTTAGGGGAAAAAAAAAAAAGCTATTTATTTTGAATACTTCCTTTTTCTCTCATGAGGAAAAGAAGCCAATCCCTCTTTTCAGACCACTAACGACTATTTTTAACCCTTTGTTGAACTATTTCAAGGCTATTATAACATTTGTTATCAGTAGTATTTCAGCAGATGATCAATAGATGTTTATATTGCTAGATATGTTTGGTTATTGTCCATATCCATATTCTGGAAGCCTGTGTAGTTTATACGTGGCTTCCATATAAAACACGTGTATGTACATGGATTCATGGACGTAACCCCCATGGTCACCTTCTCCTTCCCATCTCTACAGGCACACAAATGGTGTTACCCAGAGTGGGAGAACTGTTCCACTGCACACTTTACTTGTCCTGTATTTTGTCAGTGCCCAGCAGATGGTGGAGACTGTGTGTCATAAGTTAATGGAAACAAAAACTGCATGAAAAATACTATGTCCAGAGAAATAAGTCACGTCAACTTAAAAAAAAAAATCAATTAATACGAGCCAAGAAATGATGGAAAGGTGGGTGATGACAGACATTAGTGATGGCAGGACTTTGAGGCATTCTTAAAAATTATATTCTATGCCAGATTTCTCATGACTTGCAGCTGTCATTTAATCACTCAAATCAGCTTTTAGAGTTTCAGAGGGTCAGAGGAGAGAGAGTTATAGTTCATTTTGAAAATGTGCTCATTGTTCAGGCAATTGCTCTTAAAAAAACCTTACTACACAGTATTGAATAAGCTGAGATTTGCAATTTTCAGATTTCTGCCTGAAATAATCTTTGGAGGAGTTTTACTTAAGTCTTATATTGCTCTTTATTGTAGGGAATAAGGAGTCACATAAAGTTGTTCCCAGATCTTTTCATGTCAGAAATGATGTGAAAGCATTTTATACACACTTTATTTCCACTGTCGGATGTTGGCAAGAAATTATATCTTACACTTGGTAATATAACCTTGAAATTCATTAGTCTGGTAGCTGGGAAATGTACAGATGGTGGGGTTTGGCAAGCCAGTGAATTTGGTAAAGGTCTTCTCTGTTTGAAGTCAGTGATTTGATCGTTGATTTATTTATCACTGGTTTAGTGTAATTTAATGAAAACTTAATTAAGTGAGCTTTGATTAAAATTCCATATGAAGAATGCAAATGGTAAATGATAATTAATCTGAGAATTGCTAAAGTATTGAAAATAACAGAATGTCTCCTATTACCTGTCTGGCTGCTTTTTTTTAGCAGTTCCTCTCCAACTCCTCTGCTGTGTTTTTAAAGTACTTTTATGTAATAGTGTTCTGTCCTACCAAATTACAGACTGGTTTAATTACAAGCAGCTCTTCAAAACCCCAGAGTGAACCTCAAATTTTCACAATTATATATATTAGTTCTTAGGTATTTCTGCTGTTGTCATTTATCAAGTGCTTGAACTCACTCAGCATCAAGAAATGGAATCCAGGCTGTAAATGGGGGAGGTTGATGTTTAGGCAGGTTTAATGATGGAAATTATTAAGCAAGAGGTTTCAGGGTAGAGAGCCAAAGCCCTTGAGTTTATAAAGAGGGAGGGTGAGTGGAAATAAGGAAATGTTCTTTGGGGCAGTGTGGGCCTGAATTAGAAATGGTGCAGAGTGCATTTGTCATGCATTTGAAGTTACCTCCGAGGCTCAGTCCCTGAGTAAAATCCTTGCTCAGTGGGCACTTGGTGCTCTTTACATTTGTAGCTGCAGTCGACTGAAGCTCTATCAGCTGCAAATTGTCTCTGGATGTGTTGATGTGTCTGTACACATCTGTCCATGCTCTCAGGCGTTATAAACAGACAATGTCCAGTATATATTTATATGTTATACACATATATATTAGAATGTGTGTAACAAAAATGAAGGTGCAGAAATCAGTTTGTTGGGCTTTTTTTTTTTTTTTTTAAATTAGGAAGAGTGGGTATTTGGGAAATTGTTCTGGACAAAGCAAGGAAAAGGGCATTATCTGTAATTAGAAATAATAATCTATAATTGGTTCATTTGCCATATTTCTACAGTTCTGATTTAGTTGAACAATGTGATCATTATGCCACCAGTTTTCAATAGAGGTGTCACAATGAAAAATAATTGCAATATTCCACAATATTAACTGTACCCTAATTGCAAAAGTTTTGAAATATAATTACCATGAAAGCTAATGCGACAGGGAACATTAAGCATAATTAGTGTATTTTAAAAAAGGGGAAAACTGTTAGAAGCTTGTTATTGTCTCATAAGGTAGCTTCAAATTAGCTGGATGCAGAGCACTTTCATCTAGGTTTTCTATAATTTTGGTTATTAGCACAGACTGCAATAAATTTGTTTGACATAGCCCACACCTGCTAACCCTGCAGGAAGGAATTTCTCATGTGCACGGGACCCGGCTTTCTCACAGAATCTGTCACAATTTCCTGGGAGACAGCACTGGATAAGATTATGGGGGGGTTGGCTGTGGGGCTGGGTTTTTTTTTGTTGTTGTCAGGTTTGGTTTTTTCATATAGACAGTCAGCTACACTGCTCAAATTTCACTGTGCTTTAAGAAATTTCTGCAAAAAGACTCATAAAAATGCTGTTACAAAGCACTTTAAACAAAACATTCATTACATATCAAACAAAAACATGTTCTGAAAAAATATATTGTATATTACTTACCTGTTTTCTCTACAGAACAACTGCGTGCTTTTACATAGAGCATGAATGTTCACCCATATAATTAGAATTTATATTGTGAAGTAAAGAAAAGCAACACATCACACCAGTTGTGTAGAAATGTTTTTGTGCCCAACTAGCAGGAGAGAGGATCCAAGCCATAAGAAGCAGTGCTGGCTTTCTGTAGATCAAATCTTCTCTAAGAAATATCTCAGAGATTTTCCCGTGGCTTTTTGGTAATATTTTGCAAGTAGAAACTCAGTGTTTTTCTGGTTTTGCTGTGTTTCAAAGTGACTGAAACTGGTTTGGGAATAAGCTAGATCCAGACAAAAATATACAGAGAAACACCATTACTTTAAGTACTGTTAGTGGACACTGTTTTAAGAAACACTTCTGCTGCTTGTTCTTAAATTACTATTAAGCATTGAGGTTACTTTTTATCATCTTTATTTGTTGTTACTGCAGATGTGTAACAGATTTTTTTTTAGAAGGAAATTATGTCATATATTAGATAAAGTTCTGGATTGGATAGAGCAAATCAATTTTCCCTACAATCTTCTCAAATTAGCATCTGATACTAATTTTTGAAAGTGTAATTTATGAAAAAGTTTTGTTTTCAGTTTAACTCCAGTGACTTTTAAAAAAATGCTGTTCTATCAACAGCAAGTGCTGTAACATTGCTTCTAGGGCATTTAAGATCTTATGAAAACCTGTAAGGAAGGTCCTTGGGATTTTTTTTTTCCCACTCAGAAGTAATTCTTATTTAATTTAAGCCTTGAACAGAGCTTTTTTCTATGGAAGTAATGGAAGGTTTAAAACTGAGGACAGGTGTGGAAATCCAAGTGATGTCTATAGAGATCCTTATGGAAGTCAGCCATCTGACAGCAAGTAGGGAGAATAGAAACCTATTTTTTCTTTCAGAAGTTAAACTGATTCGTTTATTCAGCCTAGCCCCCTTTTCTATCATTTTCTCTTCTACAAGGGCAAGGTGTTTTTTTTTAAGTTCTGTTAAAACATGACTTCTATGGACATAGAAGTCTGCAGACATTTTTGAGTAGCCATTTGGTGTATGTGTTCTGGAAGTTAGAAAGTCCTACTAGAATTCTTCCAGCTGGGAAACAGCACTGCAGAGCTACCAAAGCAAGGGGCCAGGATCCGAGCAAGAAGTGGGAGTGTGTGATGTAACACTCAGAACTGATAGCCAGCCCACAGAAAAATTAGGTTGGGTAATACTAGGAAGCATGCCGTGTTCTCACTTATATCAATTAAATTTACTTTAATGGAGTAGACTACAGACTGTTCAGTGTTGTGCTAAAGGAAGTTAGTCACAATTTTAAACTTACAGTAAAAGACAGCAAAAAGCCTACCTGAGCTACAGAAGCCTACCTGTGCTTAACATTTTCTAGAAGGAAGAACATGGGCTGTAATGCTGTTGTCCCTTCATTTAACTGGCTATAACCCCATTTTATTTTATTACTGTGACCTTTACACTATCTCCCTCAGCGTGCAGAAGTACAACCCCGATTCAGAAGTTCCTCCCTACCCCGCTCTCAGCCCCTGCTCCTTCCTTCCCAGAAGCTGGGATGCCTCAGCATGGAGATGCACTCGGATTAACAGTGGTGCTGACACGCAGCAAGCCTCAGATCTGGGCTTTTCCAAAAGGCCCCCTTTTCAGAGTGTCTCAGTAATGATGCCTACATTGAGAGATTTTTCTTTTGATTATTCACCAGAGCTGAGACTTACGGGCACAACGTTGCCTTCATTTGGCAGCACAAGTCAGCCCTGCCTTAGCTCAAACTGAGCTCATTGCTGTGAGCAGCCATGGCTGAACCACCCTGTCCCTCCCGAAAAGGAGCTGACTGATGTCACTTCCACAGAGGACTGACAGCTTTGACTTTAAATGCATTAATGTTTATAAAGCACCTCGTTTTCATCAAAGTGATACACAGCTTCATGGGGTTATACCTGTAAGTGCAGCCTGCCTGTGTCACCTGCCAAAATGCAGGATAGACTTGGCCAAAAATCACGTTTGGTAAAGGAAGAGAGTCTTTGTGATCACTCAGAGAGTGCTGTAGCCAGCTGTGAAAGAGTTTGTTCATATACAAAGGCTGTCACAGTCTGAGTTTGGAGTCTGATTTTCATCACTGGTTGCCATCAGCCCAACGCTGCTGCCTTCCCTGCCCCTGGCTCCACGCTGCTGCTGCTCTCCCTCCCTTCGTGCCAGCTCCAGCAGCTCTGGATCACCAAAGCTGCTGCCTGGCAGCTCGGCCAGCCCGGCACAAGGTTTGTTCCCAGCTGGATTGACGGGCTGGTGTCACTCAGAGCACACTGCTGCTGTCACTTGCCAGCAGCAAGGGAAGGGGCTGGGCCAGGAGGGCTGGGGCTGAGCTGCCTCTTTTGGCAGCACTCTGGACTTTGTCAAAAACAGCTGGGAAGCTGCACTCCTCGAGATATTTGTGCAAAGATGAGGTTCTAATTAGCTCTGCTTCGGATCCCCTGTCAGTGTCTCCTTTGGAGAATGTCCTGCTGTGCTGAGAGGTGCCGCTCCTTCTTCGCCTTTTCAAGTGTGAGCCTAAACTGGTTCTATTGCTGACCTCTGTGGAGCACATGCCACACTGTGCCTCTTGCGAGTCCTTTCTCTGATGAAGAACTCTGTACTTTGCTCCGTCTCTTCTATTTTTGCCTTTCTGTGATGGTTTTGGTTTTTTCTTTCTTCCCACCTCCTCTCATTCTTCCTTCTTCCAGTTACCAGAAAATGGCTCAGTTCTTACTGCAGCCATGGCAGAATCACAAGGCCTTCTGCCAGCAGGTACAGAATAGGAGAGATCACCCTTCCCAAGTAACTTAGGGCTCTGCTTCCTTTTTAAAGATCAAATCTGATGTATTTCTTCTGCAAACAACTTTAAACTATGCGCCAGACTTGCATTGATTCATTATTTAGTGCTTACTGTTAACTCCTTGGCTTAATTCCCCTGTTATTTATTATATAAAACATTATTTCATTAACTAGATTGAAACAGATGAGAGTGGAGAACAGAGCTCTGTCAGAGAAATTTAAATGAGTATTCAATATCTAAAATCAAGCTTTAGATTTTCATGAATTAATCTCCATTTAAGCTCCTATATGAAAAAGAATAATTTCTTTCTTTTTGCTTTTACTCTTAAACATGTACGCAGCTATTCGTGCATAAAAAGCAACATGTCAATACTGACAAGTGCAGAATTTTTCTTTTTAAATAGAGCAATTTTTTAACAGCAAAGGAGCCTCATGACCATCACGACAAACATTTGTGCTTACTACTGCTCAGCATATCTGTATATGAGATGCGCCTTCTTGCCTGTTGAATTTGTCTTTGAAAGTGAATATTCTGAATTGTGGTGCTTAGAGTTTGTTTTTGAAAGGATTGCTTTGGTGGGAGCCTCAGCCTGGGGAGCTGCTGGGCCTGTAGGAATACTCACAGCACTTCTGAAAGTTCCTGCAATCTCTGTTGGAGCATTTCTGGATAAACTGAGAAAAATTTTGTTCCTGAGATTTGGGTTGGGTGGGTTGTGGATCTTTAACTCACTATATTTCATTTTTCTCAATGGTTTGGAACAAAAGAGAACATGATGGAAAGAAAAAAATCACATTATGTCTGTGAGTCAGGCACCTACACCTGCCATTCCCCACAAAACCTTTGCCAGTGGGTCACTGGGGATGTTCTTCAGTTCCCTGAAGAGCTCACGATGTGTCCTTACTGTTTGTAGCAAAAGAAAAAGTAGGCATTTGAATCTTCTTCAATCTTCTCTTTCTTTTGTCCCTTTCCAACACAGTTTACATTGAGAGGGTATTAAGATGCCAAACGCAGCTTGCTTCACTCTCTTCGTTTAACAGGGGGGATGCCTTTGTTAATTATCATGAGAATTAGTTCAGTTATTACCCTTAGCTTCTAAAACATAGAGGTAAAAGGGAGAATCAGTAACTAATTTGTGTTCTCTGCTTCACAGTGTATAGGAATGCACAGTCCTCGTCTCAGTAAGATTTTCTCCTTATTTTTCATGGGGGTTTCAAGTCAGACATTTCCTGTTGGGATTTTCAGCCATGAATAGCTGTCCATTTTTTATTCCCACCAGCTGTGCATTTGAGGAGCAAGCAGTAAAGTTTATGAATCACTTCTCCCTGACAGATCGCAACAACCACAATATTCTGCCACGTAGCCAACAGCAGCAAGTGAATGATATTAGCTCTTAACTCTCCAGAAAACTCTGTTCAGTAATTAAACATTGAGCCTCTGATGCCTATCATCATTCACTGCCAAGACCCTTTACAATCCAGGTTTGCTATGTTCAGGTGATGATATTAGAGATGATCATTTATTCTGGAAATGTAGCTATCTGAGAAGAATGAATCTGCTGAAATCAGAATTTCATTTATGAGCTGGCTTTTCAGGACTTTCCTCCTAATGCTGACAGTCATCGCGTACGAATATTTATTTAGTTAAAAAATACTCTGAACATAGGATAATTGACAAAGAGTGATGAAAAGAACAATATTTAAAACCGTGGCACCAGCAGCAGTGTGTAATATAATGCAGAAATATGCCTTCATTCAATAAGGACAAATGATCCAACAGCACTTCAAGCTTTGGGCATCATTTCCAAGTTAATCTGCTCTGCTTTGGTGTCAACATAAAATTGAGATCAACTCTCTAGCTAACAAAGCAGCTCTGGAAACTTCAAATAAAAATTCAAACTTGTAACACATACAGCACTGTTGACAGAAACTGTGAAGTCTGTTTTCCATCAGTGTATGTACATAGCTCATTTAATGTTATTGTGATGAGAAATAATAAGAATAACCCTCAAATAAATTAATAGCTGTGTGTTGTTTGGTGGCGGCCACAGCTCCTGCTCACCAGCTGAAGCTGTCAGTCTCTGTTCACCGAGAGTAATTTTCTATTTTATAACAAAATGGCCAAAGAAAATAAAACACACAGAACTTTAAAAGATCTGAAGCCTAAGCTGCAGAATGAAGCCTGGAGAAGCCTCTGATTTTCAGAAATAAGGCTGGCTGTGCTCAGTCTCTTACTCTGTCATGCTTTGTACCAGAAGCTGGAGCACTGCTCTGGCGCCCCAGCCCCAGCAGCTTTGTGGCCAGCTGGGAATGTGCCCCAGGGTAGAAGGGCACCCCCTCACCATCCTCCTGGTGGTCCTTTTCCAGCTTTGCTGTTTATTCAGTGCACAGTCTGCTTGTCTGTCCAGTCCTAATCATCACTTCCCTTGCTCATCTTCTAGTGATTCTTGTGAACTGACTTTCACCCTTTCATTCTTCTGGGTCTGTGTCAGGTTTTGTTTTGTTTTTTGTCTCACCTTTCTCAGTAATTCTTAGTTCTTCTTTCCTCTACTGGGAACTCCAAATGTCTCTTTTTCTCCCTTCTGTTAGGTCTACATCTACCTTTCTGTCTTGTTTCTCTCAGAACCTCCATGTGTTCTCTTGTTGGCTCCATCCCCCTGACTGACAGCTTTCCATTTCCCAGCTCCTCATCCTGCCTCAATCTTTTTTAGCCCTCAGTTCTTGGCTTCCTGCTTTCATGAGTAATAAGTGCCAGCATCAGCCAGCCCGAGATCCTCAGACTCTGTGGATCCCACACATTCAGGTGCTTCTCCCTGCTTCAGTAGATGGCTGAAGAAAGAGGACTGCGGCTCTCTGAGCAGGTGTAGCACAGTGTTAACCACTGCCAGGCTCTCCTGCTTTTTCCATCTCCACTGCAGAAAGTCTTTGCTGGTGATTTCATCACCAGTCCCTATAGCAGAGCCAGCCAGGGGAGAGGATGAAGCTGCTGCTGCCAGTTTCTCGTTGTTCTGTTCATGTTTGTTCTCCTGTGCCTTGGACAATGTGATATTTGTGTGGTTTTGTTTTACTGACACAGCCAGGGTTTAGAGTAGGAGCCCCCACTGCAGGGGACAGAGCAAAGCCTGTCTTCGATCCTGGCAGCAACCGGCTGCAGAGTCTTTGGAAATGTGAAATTTGGGAAGCAAAATGAAGCTGTGGTGTCCATGGACACAGGGGTGGCAGGAAGCATTTCACCAGTGGCCACTGCACCTCCACGGGCCATGTCTGTTCTGCTCAAACAGAATGTTCCTCTGTTCTCTTGAGCACAGGCAAACCAAACCATTCCTGCTGCCTGCGTGCCAGGAAAAGCACAGGCCCTTTGCCTGACACTTCCCAAAGCACGACTAGGCCAAGTTTTGTAGAAGGATGGCCAGGTTATTTGGGGGGGGTTCTAAGGAAGAAACCAGAATATTCAAGTAGGTAACAAAGAAAAGATGAATTATTGGTGGAATTTGTAGTGCATGGGGTGGATGTACAGATGGAAAATCGTCAAACAACATTGGTAGACATGTAAATTAATATATTCTTTTGTCATTCAAATTCTTTTATCAGTTTTATTAATCTTTAGGAAAATGGCAGAGGAGCAGATACATTAAAGTTAATCTTTATTTACATCTTTAAAAATAGGACAAGTATTAAAAAATCCCTATGCAGAAAATAATAGAATGCTTACAAAATAAATATACATTTTTGCTGGAATGATGATGAACAGATGCAGTATTTCAAACAGCTCTATTGCATATTTAGATCTTCTTTTAATATATTTCTAGGATAGAAGCAAAAATTAAACTGTTGAAAATACAAAGAATCAGTGTTGTTTGTTTGTAAATAAAAAGGAAGTTGACGTTACAAGAATACAGAATAGTTGTGAATGGAAACCTTCGATTATAAGGCAGATTTGGCAGCTCATGTTTCTAAAAAGAATACTTGAAAGGAAAATATTATGTCTTTCATAAAATGAGATTAACACAGCTAATTCTTAATGCCCAAAAGTGAGATTGCCTTGCAAGATGTTAGATGTCAGGCAGTATAATTGCCTCATAACAGAGTTTTGAACAGTAACTTCCTCTAGTTATAGAGAGCCTCCTGAAGGACTCAAATGCAGCAGCAGTAATGCCATATTTTATTAATCTAAAATTATTCACCTAATGTTCGGGGACCGTATTTCAAATAGGAATTGCATTTCAGACTTGGAGGAATAAAATGTACATTCTCATTTTCCCCCACCTTTTCTCATCTCTAACTGTTTGAAGGCAAGAGTTTGAAACATTAAACTGAGGAGAGGGTTGCGTTGGCAGGGAACTGTGCTGATGGCCACTGTTATCATCTATTATTGCAGTCTGTATGTGACACTACCTCCAGGCACCTGGAATGTACCATTATTTAAATGCACAACGTGATGTAGCATCGGTCGTGTCACAGCTGCTGTGTAACTGCACTGGCTGAAGGTGTTTGTGTGGAGCTGTGTGTGTCTCTATATGCACATCTTTTGGTTAATTTGGTTTTGTGTCGATTTTTGCTCGCAGCAAAAAATTGCTGTTGACAGGTGGATGGGACAACCCCAGATACAGGTCAGAACCTCAGATGGGTTCTCTCCCAGTTTAGTGGCAATGTGAAAATCTTTTTTTGTACAGTGCTGTGCTTTGCAAACTGATTCCTACATGTAGCTCTTGATAGTCTCCTTCATATTTGTGACTTTCTTTCATTAAATTAAATTTAACCTTCTTCCTGTAACAAAATAAATGTTTGGTTCATCCAGCAGTATCAGGTAGATTTTAGCTGACTGTGATAAGTAAATCTTGGGTAGGTCATTTAACTGATCTGCGTGACTGGTTATTAGGTCACAGTTGGGATGAAACTGTTTGGGTTTTTTTCACCCGGGCCAGAATAGGTGTAAGATTATTTAAATGAGCTTTAAAACCTTATAGTTCATCTGGCAAACTGCTGTAGGGGACTAAAAGATGTGAAGGGAAAAGTCAGAGGAAATTCTGAAAGCAATTAGAGAACCCTTTTGACAGTTCTTTCAGCAGATAAAAAGCCAGCTTCTTGTGAGAAAGGAAAGTATCTCGTGGCACTGGTTTGTGTCTTATGGACAGTTGTGTCATTAATATGCAAATGTAGAATGTAGGGAAAAGCATGTGTTGAGACACTTGCAGATTATTCAAAATTAAAATAAAATTGCCAGGAGTATAAATAAGATTTTTTTTCCTTCAAATCTAACAGTCAAACTCTTAAAAAATGGTTCAGTATTTTACTTTAAAATCCAGTTACTTGAGCCATCAATCCAGCGATCTGAATTTTTCTGTATGCATATTCATGCGTGTGTTTACATATTTGTTTGTTTATTGCATCTGGTACTTGGGTAATGTGTAATTTCTATTTCTCCCTTTTGTCTGGGGGCCTCTCATATTACATTTAGATTGTATCCTTTATCATTCCAAATTGACATTTATGCTTTTACTGCTATTGTTTGCCGAGCTCCTCTCTGGTATGGATCAACAATTTGTTTTAATCTGTGTCACTTCTCTTATCTCCCGGCGCACAGAGCTGCAGTCACTGCACTCTCGCGCACGCCCATGGAGATTGTGTTCGCAGCGGCGCGGCCCCCGCCCCAAAATCCCGCCAATCTTAATTGCTTTTCCAGTTCGTTCATAGGAGCGCAGAGACAACAGTATGTGCGAGACCAGCTTTGACAAAAGTAATGGTATGCCAGTGCCTATGAATAAATAAATCCCATTTACATAGCAGAATACTGTGGCAACAGAAGGGAAGTCGCAGAATGAAAGCTAATGATGGTTTAAAAACATTATTCCTTGTTCTTAGCAGGGAGCTGAGTAAAGTCCGGAGAGCTGCAGAGCATGTGCTGCTCTACAGGTACTGCTCTCTTTGTAAACAACAGTTTTGGTTTTAATTTTCTCAGCCGACTGGCTTGAAAACTTTGCGGTATAAATGGGAATTAAACAAGAAATGTTTAAATTTCCAGCAGCCTCAGGAAGCTGTTATGCTTCCTGTGGATTCTTTGCTTTCTAATAATCATTTTAACAGTTTGTGTTCCATTCCTTCCCCCTATTCCTTCTCCTATTCAGTTAAAAGCTGTGATGTCAAACAGTTTAGGAGGTAAGAAATAGTGGCATAATCTGTGTGTGGTGACAGATTTGGAGCTATAAGCAAAGGGCTGGAGTGAGTCAGTTTTACGCATTGAGTAATGAATCTCTCTCTGCTGGAAAGAGGAATAATGAGGGCAATCAGAATAGGCTGGCAGAGAGCAGGAGTGGAAACAGGCTCTGCAGTTCTCAATAGATCAATTTAGGTGTGGAGGCTGAACATGGGAACCTAATAAAATAATCAGAGGTGAGCAGGGATGTAGAAATGAGATAGCTGGGGCACCTGCCTGCTCCCTTTTCCTGTCTGCAATCCAAGGCCTGTGGCCCTGTACAGAGCCTCCCAGTGCCTCAGTGACCCTTCTGTTTTGCTTGGGATAAATTCCATGCACCACGAGTTCACCATTTGTTACAAACTCTGATGGTGGCACACTCTGCCTTTGAGAGGGAAACAAGCTGCACCTTGCAGAAGAGCATGGTGTGGGAGGAAAAAGCTGCTTGCATTCCTGTATATCCCAGGGTAAATGCCAAGTGATTAGAAGGTGACAGTCACCAGCTTGGGAGGAAGCAATACTGATGGATATGTTTAGCAAGGAAGAAATCTGTGTCAAAATTTGAAGGAGTAATTGGAGAAATGTCATAAGGAAGTGCGGTGTGCATTTAAACTGTTTATTGAGTTACTGATGATAGCAGTGATATATATATATATATATGCATATATATATGTAAAGACAAACAAAGATAATAATCACCTGCCTTGTTCAGGTCTGGGAGCTCTACCATCGCAAAACATCAAAGCAGGGGAGTACATTTTCTGTGTTTCTTTCAGCAGTGTGTCTCAGTGAAAGTCTTTCCACTTCCATCTCCTTCCCTTACTTTCTTTCTTTACTCATGTAACCATAGTTGTTGGTTTTACTTCCAGAAAATAAATACAGTTTTGGGGAGTACATGACATTTAGAAAGAAAAACAGAAAGGAAATAGACTGTCCTTTTTCAGAGGTGTCCTGCTCTGTGGGGTGGGAGCGAAGGCAGCCCAGCAGTGTGCCTGTGCAGGCCTGACAGCAGACAGATAATTCAGGGACCACAAATAAATGATAAGCTATTTCTAGCTCTTATGAATTGTGAGATTCTTTTTTCTTTCCAACATCCCCCATAAAAACTGAGGCAGACAGCATGCCTGTCTCTTCCAGCTCTCTCAAATGTGAATAAACAATGCCTGTAGCACTGTAGCTCTTTAATTTTTGATCTTGAGAAGCTTTATTCTGTTTTTACTAAGCTATGACTCCTTGACCAGCAGCTTTGCTTGCAGTGCACTGGGCTTCTAATTGCTTGGAGTTAAAAAAATCAGATGTGTAGAATAATAATATCTGAAGAACAAATGTGTTATAGTTGTTTGTGAACTGGTTAGTATGAGCCTTGTGAATAACCAAGAAATGAGAGGAGAAGAGTATTGTCTCTTTCACTGAAAAATTATGAAACATTAGAAAATTGAAGACAATGTATTATTGTTTATCATTTGTGACAGTAATATCAGTACTTAGGCTGTGCCTAAGTGATGCCTTTGTTATTATTTTGCTCTGATGATGCTGCGGTTCATGTGAGCAATATCCAGCAATAACTGGCTTGACTGACAAGTGAAAAGAATAATTTATATCATGCACAGTAGCTGGATTGAAGAGGAAGCTGCACCTTCTATTAGTTTATGTCCAGCTATGGACTGTGCTTAGAATGTGGACACAGGGCCCCTGCATTTGGAGACAGAGATACCTCAGTCCCTGAGACAACTCAGGGATACTTTGGGGTGAACCAGGGGGAAACTGAGCTACCAGATGCCTCCACATAGAGCTCAGAGTGCCCCAGGCTGGCCTCTGCCCTTTCCCCTGGGCACTGGCTCTTGACCATACTGCCCACATGGGAAAAGCCACGGGAGGGTGGTAGGTGCTGTCAGACACAGCTTCCAGGAAATGCTGCCGGGACACGCAGTGGGAAAGCATCCAGGCAGGAATCTGATCCCTGCACAGTCAGTGTGCACACAGCCTTCTTGAAACAGCTCTTCACACTTAGGAAATTACACACTGGGCTTGATCCACAGGTTATTGTAACCTGGTGTTTGGGTTTCCCACGCAATTGTGACTATATGACAGTAGAGGAGTGCGTTTTTGCGTGTTTTGGCAGCGTGGGTGGTCTCCCAAGAGAAATGCTGGGCCGTGACTGCTGGAAGAAAACCCATCCTGAGCAGGAGCAGTGTACCTGACTGTCAGGACTGAAACCACTGATTGTACTCATGGCTGTGTCCGGGAAGTCAATCACAAGCCACCTTTTGGCTGCCTGACCCTTTGGGCAGGTTTCTTTTCTTTATTAGTCCAGGGCATATCAAAATATGGCTGAATTCTGTGCTTGTCATCCGATGGTGACATTATGGTAAGTGCCTGTTCCCTGCTGCCTTGGTCAGATATGCACACGTCTTGCTAAAACACCAGTGTAAGAATTCACTGAAGAGGTTATTGACTGATTTTGAAAGACTGACTTCACTCCGCTGAGACTTGAGCAACAAATATGTCTGTCTGCACACCTTGTATTCTTAGTTTCATTTCTTAGTTTTCTAATGGAATAAGATTTCTTATCTGAGTCCACATTGAGACAGAGGACAAACTTTTCAGGGGCGTAGTCAATAAAGAAATGCTGGGATTGTGTTCTGTAGGGCCCAGTTGCAAAGGCAGAGCTCTGGGAGTTCTGGGAACACGTTTGTGCCTGTGTCCCTGGATCCCAGCAGCCAGGGTGTGTGTTGGGGTCCTTGTGAGTTCTGTGTTTCCTCTGCTCCCAGAGAGCACAGCTCAGCTCTGACTGCAGGGAGGACACCGGGAAGTTCCCAGGCTAAATGCTAATCTGGATTTACAATGTGTGTGTTTAGTAGGCACTTCGGATCTTTCCTGCTGGTTTCACAGGGCTAAGCAGGAATGAGGCAGGATGGATGTGGGATATCACAGAGCACCTTTCAGCCAGTGGGAGTGAATGGTGCTGTGTTTCCCAGCTTGGTTTATTTCTGGTGCTTGCACAAGGCATGTTGTAAGTGAGCCCCTGGTTGTCTTTCTCTTCTATAACAGGATGCAGCACTTGATGTCAGAACTCAGCAGATAAGCTACATTTTTATTTTCCTCCATTGTTATACATTTAGAATGTTACCCTGGAATATTCAGTGCATTATGCTTTTTTCTTTGGTCTGCTCACAGAAATTCATGCTTCCACACCTTTTTCTTCTTGGTGTTCATTTAAGTAATCAGCATTTAGTAGAGGAATTTTAAGTTGCTTTTGCATATGTCAACACTGAATGGCATATTCTGCCCCACCACCTGTTACATAGCTCTGCTTCCCTTTGAAGGACTGCCTAGGGCATTGTATTTTAATTATTTTTAAGAAAATGTTCCCTCTGTATCTTCTCAGTTTTCAAGACCTTTTTTTTAAAGTACTCTTTCCTAGACTTTTTCCATTCCTTAGACATTTTCCATATAAAAATGTTGAATTCACTGTCTGATTAGTACCTTTTTCTTTAACAGCTATCTATTCCTATTGTAAATTCCTGATCTACATGTTTGAATCTAATTTTGGTTGGTATTACAACTCGTATATCAATACAGAAGAGCTCCTTGATCTCCAAAATACCTACTTTTTCATTTTTTATATGCTAATGCATGTAATATAGCTCTGCCCTGTGATACTGTAGTGGTTTTTAATTAAGCAATCCTTAATTCTTATTCTTTGAGCAGCTTAGCCATCTTGTTCTCAAACTTGCTCAATATTCTTGGTTTTAGATTGTGTAGGCCTTTGACATCCTTCTCAAATTGGCAGCGCTGTGCCTGCTGTGTTCTCTGCTCTAACTTCATGTTTGATGTCTCTTGAATTTGTCTTTGTTTCTGCTACCAGAAAAAAAAAAAAAAAAAGGTGGATTTCTGAGTATTAGTGTTTAGGAATTTAATTAATATGATACCTAATATTTTCTGAAAGTGTTAGCATCTGGTGGCTTTCCTGGTTCCCTGTCTCCTTGCTAAGGGAGAAGAAACATTTGAACAAGTCATTGAAGTTAGTGATTGCAGTTGTCACATTACTTGATCATGGTATTGTTTCCTTATGATTAAATTCATTGGCTTGCTCATGCCTGTCAAATATATGAATTTACAAACCCTGTATTTCTTGGCCTTGTAATATAAAACCTGATTTAGAACCTGGAGTCCCTACTGGATGTATTTTTCACAATATTTAACCTGATTTATTTGTGATGTGGAACAATCTCATGCTGTTCCTTGCATGTTTGACCTGTCATTTAGAACTGCTGTATCACCAGCACAAACAAAACCTGATATCAACTCTTAGACCATGAAATATTTCTGTTGTTCCAATCTACAATTTCTTCTCATAATGAAGCGACGGCAGTAACAAACCAGAGCAGAGATTGCATTCTCAGTTTGACACCAGCAGCTGCATCAGACTCTTTGCTTAAGTTTGCATTTTCTTTAACCAGTGAAACCATACCTTGAAATACAGTTAGGTAAATTTAATTATTTTTGCTTGCTTCCTGTAATATTTCAAGATATGTGAAAAGGAATCACAATGGGGGTTATCATCTGCTTTTCTAAAATCTATAAAGTTTATAATGGGTGGATATTGCTTTATTGCATTACACAATTTATTATCCTCTTTTCACACCATAATTCCTTTTATTTCTTTCATTTTGACCTGAAAAGCTCTGCCTAGGTTGAATTATTTTATTTAAACCTTACATTTTTGCCTTTTCACAGTTATGATTAATTCTTTGTTCCCGTTTAGAAGTTTGGATTGTAAACAGCTTGATTGACACCATCCATTTTGGGTGACAAAGGGACATGTGGAAACACAGTCCCATCCAGGGAATCCCCTTTGGGATTGGATGCAGCTCAGAAAGCTCAAAAAGCAGTAAAACTGTGGGACCATGGAGCACTGGGCATGCAGAGTGCTGCAGTGAGTAGGACAGAAGTCCCAAACACTCCTTACAGCTGCCATGAACTGAATGTGCAAAAACATTCAAATGTCTTGAAGGAAAAATAAAAGATCCATATGTGCAGCCTCGGTAGGAAGGGAACTTCTGGAGAGGAGAAGAGGGAAGAAGAAATGCATTTTTACCATAGGGAATCTTTTCTGTATAATGCCATAGAAAAAAAAAACCTGCAAGGAATCTTGCAGCCTAGGGAGTGGAGCTCTCATTGGTGGGAGCACGTGCCCTGGAATTGGGAACGCAGATTGCACACTGGGAAAGGAGGAAACCAAGCAAATATTGTTAATCCTCATCAGAAACATGCAGCCATGATCAGGTAAAATACTGAAGGCATATGTGCTGTTCAGAGTTTGTCCCATTGATGCAGTTTTTGCATTCAATCCTCAAGAAAATTTCTTTTACTACCCAATTAGTTTTTATTTTATTTCTAGTGAAGATTTGTAATATTAATTACCAACATAAAAACAAAGATGCAGTGCACTGAAACAAATGGATGTGGTTTTATGCTTAGATTAAAACATTACTTGTAATTGTTTACAGTGAAATCTTCTCACTGTCACACTGGTCTTAACAGGGTTATAAACCTTTAAGTTCTTAGAAGGAAACACAGAAGAGTATTATCTTCTAGCTGTGGTGTAATCCACCACTAGCAACCCAAATATTGCTGCAGTTCTACTCTATCATGTACTTATCAAACATCTACATGACTCCTTAACTATTTCCAAAACAAAAGAGTCATTATTTACCCACTGTGAAAATAGCCTTGTGTTAGTGGTATTAGGAATCATTAGCTCTATTAAGTCTGTTATCAGCTCTGCTAGCAGCTGGAAATATCCTGCAGCTCAGGAGGGCTCCAAAACGTTCCCCACTCATTATATTCTAGATCACTTTGTTTTCTTGTGTGCTGGAAACAGATTATAATCACATTCAGCCACAGGCAAAAATAGAAGCTGACAACAGTGGTAGAAAAAAGATTTATGAAACTTTTCATTGCTTGGGGCAGTATTTTGAACATGATAGCAGTGTTGCCCCTTAGATAGTGAACAGTTCAGCTCTGTCTTTCTATCATCTTGGTGTTCTGTGTCTCAAAATGACAATTATCGCTCCATAAATACAGCCCAAAGCATTACAGATGTCTATAAGCAGAATCCATATTAATTGATAATGCATAAAAAAGAGACGGCTCAGTTTGTTAGCTTAGGAAAAAAGTCCGGTTTTTTATGGGTATAGAATAACATATAGAAATACTGATTCTGTCTTTTCGTTGGTTGCTTTGAATAGGATTGACTCAATGGTATCTTGAAGTGTTTGGGGTTAAAAGAATTCCTTTATTAGTCTTTGCTCCTTTGGGTGAGGCTGGTCCTCCAGACAGTATGTGTTAAGTAGCAAAATTTAGATAATTCCTTTAACATGGCTTAAGATCGTGGGTTTGGGGGTTTTTCCCTAGCAGAAACATTGTTTGCAAAACTTGTTCCTTCTTGAGAAAGAAAAACAATTTACTTTTGCAAAAGCTACAGTGGTGAAAGAATAATTATGTTTCCATGAAAGTATCTTTTTAATTTGCTGTTTTACAGGTGCATAGCTGTGGACTCCCTGTTTTCTAAACCCTCTGTAACAGTACTGGGGTTTAAGAAGGATATGTCTTAGGACCTTGCAGTAATGTCTCTGAATTGGGAAACAGGGGGAATTCCTGGGACTGAGGGGAAGGTGTACGTAATGCAAACTGCTTCTCATCTGTAGCTCTAATCAAAAAGGCATGGATTTGTGTCTATAATCACAGATACAGACATGTCTGCAGTACTGGAGCTGGCTCTGTGTGATACAGCTCCCTAGGCATGCCTTAGGTGGGAAGCAGAGTTTACCCCACTCAGTACTGCATTCCTCCTGCCCATGCAATTCCCTTGGCCTGTCTTTCACAGCTCTCCTGGCTGTTTCCCCCTCTTTTAATTTACCCTAAACCTTGCCTAAAGAGAAATGCCACTGTCTTGGAGCTCTGCACCTTTTTATTGCCTTCTTTTCCAGCTCTCCTGGTCTGCCCTCATGGTTGTGTCCCTTTGTAGCTCCCTCTCACCTGAGGAAGGTGCAGCCTTCGTGCAGTGCCTTGGCCACCCCACTCCTCTCCCCCTGGGCACACTCCTGCTCCCTCCTCTTCCCTTCCTGTGCTGGCTCTGGGCTGGCAGGGCCGGTGCTGTCCCGGGCTGGGGCTGTAGCTGCCCCAACAGCCCAGTCTGGCTCCACCAAGACCCCCATGAAGGATTATTTGCTTCACCTGCTCATCATTTGTTCCTATTTTTGTACATCAGAGTGTTGTCCTGTATACCCAGTACCTGTGAATGTCCAGATACCTCTGTGTACCTAATAAATTTTAATGTGACAGGTATGAATTCCATCACTTCAGAAATTCTGTTTTAGCTATGCTCCCCTTTTTTTGATCATCTGAGGTAAATCAGTATAGGTCCAAATCAAACTGAATCTGTAACTCTCCCTGCTGTTCATGTGAAGAGCTGAAATCTGCATCACTTGAGTTTCTGTCTGAGCATCATCTGAAGTATTTATAACCAAGGCTCTAAAAATGTTACAAAGATAGTAGCATGCCATTTCTTTTTATGCAAAACCCACTTTGGTATGACATATCTGGAGCAGAGAAAAGGCTAACATGCTTATTTTGCCAGCTAACCTAAGTGAACAAATAGGTACAGAAAGATTGGAGTGGGAATTGTTATATTTTATGTGATGAATCAGGTTTTGAAGCAGACTGAGAGTAATTTGGTATTGTGCAGGGATGTCAGAATTCCTGCCAGTTATGCAAGGTGTTTGAATCAGTGCAAGAATTGGAGTAACAATTTTAAGCAGAATTATTTGATTAAGAAACAACCTGTTTTGTCTTTCTGCTGTAAAGATACTTGACAGACATGGGGAAATACGGGAAAGAGGATGGCATTAAGGAAGGAACATTCCTATCAATTTTTTAACTAACTAGGAAGTAAGTTTGTCCAAAATTAAGATGGAACGTCTGATTTGGTATTTCTGTGTCACAAAAAATTTATGGACCTTGATGTTATTTGAAAAAATTTCTCAAACATCTAGAACAAGGCATGCAAGGGAGTAGAGATCTTGTATTTCAGCAGATGCTACAGAAATGTTTGGGGTTTTTTTGCTGTAGACATGTTTTAAGCATACTGTCTTTAAAGAACACAGATGATACTTGTCACTAATTTCAGCAATGGAATCATAAGAGGTCCTTTGTGTTGCTGTGGGTGAGAGCTGGTTTCTCAGTGGTTGTTTTTAGTTTGACCAGGTGTTCAAGGTGGGTGGTCTTGGAGGATGGATTGTGCGAGGTGAGGAGCCAAGGGGCAAATCTCCTGAACTTTTAATGGCGGGAGAGGGAAAGAATTAAAAACCACAGAAGGAAAGTATGAGAAAAAACACAGGCTTAAAAACCCCCACATTCCTAAAAATAGTAGGCAGCAGAAAGAAAGTGATGAGAAGGAAAGGAGCAATGGTATTTCATGAAGAATTTTTCAGACCCCCTCAGAGCTCTGGCCCTGCACCAGCCTGTTGGAGCACGGTCTGCTTTCTTTGCTTGTGCTGGTTCAACTCCATAAAAAACATTGGACCAAAGTGCTGTCTCTCTCTTCCTTTTCTTACTCCCTTTCGTTCTCTTCTCCACCTCTGAAAGACTTTCTGTGGCTCTAAGATGTTACAGTTCCTTTTTTAGCACCTGCACTGTCGCAGCCTCAGAGGTGGAATATCCCTTCCTGCCTACGGGTGGTTGTTGCCCACTGTGCAGATGGACAGGGCTCATGTTCAGCACATCCACAGGACCTGCTCCTGCTCGGGAAACCTCCCACTATGTACCGAGCCAGTGCTCCTCCGGGGTCTGCAGCTTTGCTGTTTGATAAACAAGGGATCTGAGGCAGGAGCATGGGGTGACTCAGTGACCTGGACACCATCCTCACCACTGGGCTCTGTGCTCAGCCGCTGGCTTGTTTGGTACAAACTACATCTTTCCTTGAGTTTTAAGCTAATTTCTTTGTTGTCTGGTGCATCAGCACAAAGTTGCCAGAGGCTGAGGCAACTTGCATGTCGTGTTGTGGCTCCAAAGTACAATAAAGTCACATCACCTCCTTGCCGGGAGCAGGGGGCGTGCAGCTCGCAGCAGCCACACACTGCTACCCAGAGTACACCACCTTGCTCTTCACATCAGCCTGTCTTTGTCACTTGCTCCTAAATTTGACTCTGAGGCTGCTTTAGCAGCAGGTTCCCTCTGTTCTGAGGGTATTTTGCTGCCAAAACATACTTTTAATGAGAAGACCAGCTGTTCTCCCTCAGGACCAAGCTTTCACTTGCTCCTTGGTTTGCTTCTTAATTGTCTTATCACTGATGAATAATTTAATAATTTTTCTTGAGTATTTCATAAATTTAGAGTTTTGTGGAGTCTCCCTTAATAAAAACATAATGTACAGCAACAGAGAGTTGGTTCTGTTCCCTTCCCTTCATGGCACAGCTTGTCATATTTCCCTGAGCAGTATCAAACAATATGCAACTAAATTGAAATAGTGAAACCGGATCAAGATGTCTGTCAGCATCCTACACTGATGTGCAGTTTGGGTTTTATTCCAGACTATTTTATGATGCAGAAAATATGCATAGATCAGTCTTCAAGCTTTAGGGATGACTGGCTTGCATGCCCTGTAGAGGCTGGTTTTTGCTCTTGCATTTCTGTTAAAATATACTAATTAGTCATTAGCTTAAAAATCTAAACCTCCCCAATGGGCAGGACTTGTGTTATGTATCAATTGGAAAAATCTCTGATCAGCTGTGTGAGGTTTGTTTGGGGGTTTTTGTTGCTGTTTTTTAACGGCTGTAAGAGGTCTGACAGAACAAAACTGCATTTCTAGATCCTCATCCAGTGTAGAAATTGCCTCATTTGTTTGTGCTTTCTGAGAGGTGTTATTGAAATATTCTGTTTAAAAAAAACCAAAAAAACACACACCCAAACCAAACCTGTTTGAAACAGTAGTTAAACATGGGACACTTCCTGTCTGCACCCGCTGGAATTAATTTTCATGTGTTTTAGTTTGTTGTGACTGGAGAAATGTGTCAGATGGACACGTGGAAGAAGAGGAAGACCAGGGTGAAACCAGTGGACCAGGGTTTGGTCACACAATTCCATATGAGTTCTCTGCTCTGTGTCTCAGTTTGTCACGTGAAATTGTGGTGACATCTTTACATTACTGGGCTTTGTTTGTGAAATGCATTAAAAGAACTCTCAGTAGATACTGTGGAGAACACTAGGTGTTACCACTATTGTTGCTTTGTGGTTGTTGGTATTGATCATTCCCATGTATGTGACATCGACTGCAATCACTTTGAGAGATAAAAACTCCACAGTCAACGTTGCCAGAGTACAACATTGTTTGGTTTAAGATCCCTTTCTATACCATGTTTAAGTGTCCAGTGTCTCTGCTTTCCCATGTTTGTGAATATTTCTTTCCGATACATTCATTTGAAATAAAATCTTTTCTTTGTGGGCATTCATATTCCTTTAGAGCTATGTATAATAAAACCCTAATTTTTAAGAGTTGTGTTAAAAAATGATACTTATTCCTGATCCAGGTGCCATGTGCATGTACCCACCTTCTGATAACCTTCTGAAAGTGGAGTTTGATTTCTTTTGTGATCAGAATAAATTCCTCCATTAGTGAAGTTGTCTGAGTTGATAAATGAGTGTAAATTAAAATCTTTCACACATAACAGATGCAAGAAAATTACTAAAAATGAATGGATATCTTAAATTTAATTTTTTTTTAATTTGTAAGGTAACTGTTGTTGATGTGGAGAGTCACAGCTACCCAACAGCAGTAATTTAATCAGATAACTTTATTTTTTAAAGTAATTTGGTATTTGTTCATTCCATGATAAGTATGGACACCTAGTAAGTATCCCACTACCTACAGATATCTGTAATTCTCCAGTAACAATATAAGGAAAATAACTTTCACTTTAAACACTACGCATGTTTAGGAGAAAAAAAAATTCTCATTCCTTTGGAATTTCTTAAGCTTGACAACATATCTGTTCCTGAATGCTCCTCTGAAAATGTGGTTCATAGAAGGTCCATGAAGAAATGTCTTGATGTATTAAGCGTGTCTCTACAGAAGACTTAACACAGATCTTTCTTGCATATTAATTTAGCAGTAGGAAGGCTGTGTGCTGTCATTTTGTATCCTAGTTGTGATATCAAATTAAAATAATCGAATTGCATTTTTCAAATAGAGAATTGCAATTTAATATCTTCTGAATTAGAAATATTGACAAATTAATGCAAATGGGCTCGTTCTTCTAGGGGGCTCATGAGAGGTGGACACAACGACTGGTCCATGAGACTGCTTCAAAGCATGTGGAGGGGAAGACTTGATCCAGGTGTACCAGACTAACTCTAATCCAAATTTACTGCCCCACACTGTCCAAATATAATTTGTATAGACCAGGGTGTCAAAGAGCTTCTACGCTCATCTACTGGTAATTCCTTGCTGATCTGCATGTGGGTTATACATGTAACACAGGATTGTCAAAAGCTTCATTCCTCTGTGGAAGAAGCTTTTGCAAGAGCTCTTAGGACAGGTTTATTTAGTGTCTTCTTCCCTTCTCTTCTGCTGACTCTGTCCTTGCCCCCATGTCTCAAAGAAGTCGAATTGTCTGACTGACTTCAGAATGCTCATCTTTTCTCCTCTGCCATGAGTTCACAAGACAGCCTCAGTATCAAAAACTTTGGTACTTTGGTCTGTGGGTTTGCTCAAATTCATCTATTACATTATGGCTTTACCTGCCCTGAACCTGTTCTGTCCAAGGGATTCCAGCAATCCACACTTAGGTAAAGCTGAGATTTCAGGTACAGGTTTTGATTGCTTCACATCATTAGAAAAAGCTGCTAGCAATTTTTGCAGGGTGACAGAGGTTTTACCCAAATTGCAGTCTTGATATTTAACTACTCTCTAGTCTCCAATGACTTTAGTTGGATAAAATATTGTGGTCATCCTCTTTTCCCATTTTTAGATTCTCTTTTAGTATTGTCACTGTCATTATTATCAGTACAGCATGGCACTTGAGAGGTGTTTTTTCCACTTTCTTTTCATGGTATTAAACACCACTTAGATCTGTGGCAGCCTCAGACATTCTGAAGGAAGAAACAGTATATAATGCAATTATGATAGCTGTTTTTATACCTTAAGTAGGAAATGGTATCTGTTCTCTCATTTATCAGTTAATACCGTATTTCCGTGGCTTTTTACTTGAGTGGCTTTTTGACTTTGCATTGGTGAGCTCAGAAGAATAAAACCATGGCCTTGAGACAAAAGAGGCCTGTAAAGCTGGTGTTGGTGTGAGTGGCTGGGGTGAGGCTGTGCTTTCAGAAATGTATTCAGTGTAGGTGATGGGTGGGGCTGTGCTGTTCACTCTCCCCTTGAAACTGGGAGCAAGTAACATAGCTGTAAGGCATTACAGTTCCCTGCCTTCTGTTTGTTCTGGTAATGTGGGAACACTTCAGTGTTTGGTATCTGCCAGGATGATTACACAGTCTCTTCAGGCTGGGAATTCGATTGCCTTCCCCGTGCTGGCGAGGGGAGAGCAGGGCATATTTAAAGTGGCAGCCCAGAGCACCACTGCACTGTGGGAGACAGGCTGTGGGAACTGGGCAGAGGGTGTCAGGCAGGCAAACAGCACAGTCCCAGGAGATGAGTAGTGATGGTGCTTCCTATTTCACTAATTCTAAGTGATTAGACAGGTTTATTTAATTAAAAAAAAAAAAAAAAA